>CAIGRO010219793.1:0-10934 GCA_903798355.1 Fraxinus baroniana | reverse complement strand
AACCAGTGGGGAGGGTGGACTCCCTGCGTTCCGTAGTGTGAGTTTTCAGGAGTAACAATTACTTCAACGCATTTTTAACTTTTGAACACGATACCATAACAATGAATATTATCAAAATTTATTTTAAAATTGATTTAAAAATTAAGTAAGACATATAGCTAACACATTTTCGAACTTCCAAAATGATTGTAAGTCGACGGTAAAGATCAATCTATACAACATAAATGAGCTAAACTAATTGAGTTTGACTCATACATCTCAAATCCTAGTCTTGAGTCTCACACGACCATTATCTTTAAGACAATTGATATCAGATCCTAACCTAATGGTAGACTAGAGCTGGCTCATTAATTTACTCACGTCCCCTCTTAATTTGTCAATATTGAATGCTCAACCAGGCCCCTCTCCTATAATATGTACGACATGAAAAAAAAAAACAAAAAATAAAAAACTACTCTAACTTCATAGCAATTGACGTGTTTATCCCGTACGGATAAAGAAAATCCTAAGTCATACATTTCACAATCAAAGTTTACCCCAATTGCACTTGCGGGAGGGGTTTATTGGTCTTCAAGAAAGTTTGAAACTTGCTATCCTTTTGACAGGACTGAAAGCATCGATTTGAAAAGAAACATGGACAGATGTAGGGGGTAGTCCACTGAATCTTTTTTGGTAGAATTTTTTTTTATGTGGTATTTTTTTTTACTACGTATTAGGTTTGTAATCTGGTCCTAAATTCGTTCCTAAAAAAAAAATAAAAATGGAGGAAGTCAATCTTATCTCCTGGTTGCTTTAAGCCTACTCGATATGGGCTCCTAGATAGATACTTTGCAACAACTCTATCTCACACACACACACAGATAAGCTTGAAAAAATTGTTAAAACATGAAGGTGCATGGGATAATAATGTGGTCCAAGGAATATAGGCTTGAGACGTATGTAAAGATGCATGGATTAAAGTTAATAATGATGTTGATTTCACAAATATTCATTGTCCAAACAAGTGGCAGTTGGAAAACTTTTGTGGCGAACCTAGGTCAATGAACCTTCACGATTCGTGTACAATATTAATTGTTTTTGAAATCACGTCCGTCCATTTCAAGGCATTAGTTGGAAGTTTAGAGACCCTTTCTCGACTTGATTGATCATGACTACGTCGACTATTGTTTCAATCAAGAAGTACTTGTATGGAACCTCATTATCTCATTACACGAAGGGAAAACGTGTATAGTTGGCCTAGAACAAGTTTTTTACGACGTGACATGTAATTATTTTGGAATCAAAGTAAGATAAGTTTGAGTTGGTCAGTTTATACTTTTAATTGCTCATAGTAACATTACTGTACATAGGTGTGTGCATTTTTTTTCCGAAACTAGTAGAATCGATTGGTTCAATTCTGATCCCGTTCTTGTTACCGCCTTAAGAAACAATAGCGAATATGGTTCTTCTTGATTTCTCTTTTTGCTACTAAACTGCACAAATATGCACCAAATATTTGAACATTAAATTCTAAAATTATCTCCTGCCAAAATTCCACTTTCCACTCTTTTCTTCTTTCTTTTAGAGTAAAAACTAATGCGTAATCAAAAATTACGAAAATTCAAAGATTTAATGCAACACCAATAGGAAAAAGTATATTTTTAGTTCAATATTTTGTAAGAATTCAAATTTTTTGTTGTTTTCAAAGTGGCCGATCATCAGAATCAAGATCTTTCTCTTAAAGATTATTGATAATTATCATGTTATAAATACCACACATATTTTTTAATATATATTGTTATATGAATTTTCTTAAAAATTATTTTTTTTATCCAAATTTTACCATTTATATTGTGTTTAATAGTTTACCCTTTTCTTATGCTCTTATTGATTGATTTTGAACATTTGAGTGTATTTCTTTTGTTGCTTTATTTAATTCATTTATTATTATTAGATTATAAGAATGATAAGTGGTTTCAACTCCATTTTTATTTATTTTAATCTGAAAAACAGTTTCATATACTTTATTTTTATAAATATTCAATATAACGAATCAGAACGGACCGAACTGATCCATTTCTAAGATTTTTATTGATATTTCGGTTCGATTCCCTTCAGAATTGGATAGAATCGAACAGTGCCTACTACTAATTGTATGTGTACTTTTAGAAAGAACAAAAAAATAAGATAAAAAATTGAAATTTGTATTTTATTTTGACGTAAAATAATATTTAATGTTAATATAAGTAATCTTTTTCTTCTTTTTAGTGTTTGATAATAATTATATACCTAATCAAGCTGAGCCTTTGTTTGACCAATAAGTAGTTAACTTGATTGAAGTGACAATTAGACGACAATTTAGTTAATTATTAATTAAATATTATTTCATTTCCAGCCCGTAGAAAGTAACTAGATAATATTTTGGCAGGTGCAAGGTCGTCACAATTCTCCATTGTCAGATGCTGCAATTTTGTAGACATGTTAACAAATATTCTGCAGATCAAACTTATAAAATTGCTTAGTTTTTAAGACCTAAGTTGTTGGAACTTGGCCAATTAATTAATTTATCAATATTTCATGCTTAAATAATTAGTTGATGTAGGCTATTTAGGGTACTCATTATTTTCAAAATATATTTTTCTCTTTCATTTTCAACCACACATTTTTCAATAAAATAATATTACACGCAATTTTAAAAAATTACTTATTTTTTAACCACACAGGCTCCAATAAAATACTATTCATAAATACATTATGGACAAAAAATGGGACTCAAACATGCACTTAGGCCCTATTTGATTGAGTTATATTTTCCATGGAAAATGGAAATTAAATTTCATTTCTACCTTTTTTGCTTGTTTGATTAACTAAATTTTTCATGGAATTGATTTTCCACATTTTCTTGGTTTTTGAGGAAAAGCTTTTCCAATGGATTTGGTGGGAAAAGTTTTTTTAGGCAACTTTTTTTTTTAACAATGGAAACAAATTATATCCCCAATTGCAACAAATTTTATCACTTTAATGGACAATTTTTATGAAAAACAAAGTCAAACGAAGATCAAAAGATCCAAAATTTTAATATTTTTCATGTAAAAAATTATACCAATCAAACACAATTAATTGACAATTCCCACTAAAACAAGTTCTAAGCAATTTAATTTTTTGAAATTCATTTTCATTTCCCCCAATTAGTGTAGTTGTATTATAAAGAGTGGAAAGACACCGGAAAATTAGAAATCTATATATGTATATAGTAGTTGGAGAGCATCAATTGGGGAAACATATAGGGCATCCATAAATTGAATGTCTACAAATTTTGATATTCTTCAAGTGTACAACTATGCTTGTACGCAAATTATTGAAAGATATTGAGATTATGTTTAGATATTGAGCCAATTTTTTGGTTCGTGTACATTTAGGAAAACATTTTTAGCTTATAGAAACTTGTAAAATGTATTCCATTTGTCTTTGTGAATTAAGAGAAACGTACTTTGGCATGAAAGTTTAACGAGCCAATTGAATATCGATGACTATTATATAAGAAACAACTTCCGTCATATTCAAAATTATTGAGAATTAATATTACTTAAATACACTCCTAAGTAATTAACTGCAGTACAAGTTTAGGAAGTAAGAGAGGAATACAGTATCAACAAATTATTAGAGTCAAGTTTTATTATCTATAATTAGATAATCAACACAATTAAATAAATAATGATTTTCAACACATGTAACAATGTTATATAGCCACAATAATTACATTAATTTTCTTCGAAACGTATTAAAATATAAATTCAGAATATTTTTTATATAATCAATTTAATTTAAAGGGGAATAGTATGGGATTTATGTAAAATTTTAAAAAGTACAAGTAAAACACAAGAGTGTGACATGACACGAGGTACTCTCTCTTTATTTGTTCACGAAATGTTACGATTAAACCCGTGATGACTTTCTTCTGAATATATATAAAAATCCGTGACCATCAATTTCACAGATTAACTTTATCAATGTCAATTTGCTTTTTCTGCATGTGAATTCATTTTTGTATGTTTTCAGGTGAGTTTTTTTTTTTCCGTGCAAAATATCTCTGTGAAGGATCAATTTTCTATTTGTCGGTGTTTGTCACGCACTACATAATAGAGATAGGGGCGGACCCAGTACCTAGCCAATCCCAGCGATCGTCCATGCTGGGTCCGTCGGAAGCTTCAGTCGACTCGCCATCCACCAAGAGAAAGAAGAAGAAGAAGCTGTCGTGCGTGCTGTCTGCCTATAAGTTTTTCTTTTTTTTTTTTGCCCCCTTTCCTATTCTGTTAATTGTCATTAATGAGCCCAATCTTACAATCCACTAATCAAATAGAAAGTCCAATACCAAATCCAATTCATTTTGGTGAGGGAGACGGACGAGACGACTGAGTCACTAAGGGCGAAAAAATTCCACTACGATTGCCGGTCTGGGTTCGGAGTCTGCGAACTTGCAGTCATGTGGCAGTGTGGCTGTGAGTCATTGACCGTCGACTCCGAGAGTCGAGTCCTGTGGTGCAATAGCTGGACTGGAGGCTCTACTGCGGCGCTACCTACTAGAGCTTCGAGCCTTCCTCCCTGTTTGTCAGTTTGTTCTGCCTCCATGTACAGGTATTTTTTTATTTCAATTTGTCTATTTCCTATTTGCTACTTGGCTTGCTAGTGCTTTTGCTGTTGCATATTGTTATTGACTCATTGCAGTTGTGCTACCTGTATTTGTGTATTGGGAATTGGAAATTTAGGGTTTTAGCCTTTGAGAAAATTAGGAATAAGTAAAAAAAAATTAATGGTGAAGAATGAAGATGCTCATAATTCTGAATTGACTTGTGTATTATGAATTGTGATTGGGGAATTTAGGGTTTTAGGAAATTAGGGATGAGTGAAAAAAAAAATTAATGATACCGAATTATATTTTTAGCTATTACGATCGTTGATTGCCAACGGTCTCCGCTCTAGTTAAACTGAATTCTTGGATTCATCCCTGAATAGAGATCGAACATTAACAATTGTGCTATTCTACTACAATTCAAAGCATAAAGTTAGGTTGAGCTATTTATAGTTGGCGTAGGCTGGTCCGCTCCTTGAATTGATCATGTCCGAAATTATTTTTTCACAAGAACTAACCAAAAAAACAAAAAGTTTAAGTATACTATTACTCTCAGTGACTCAAAGTGAAGGTTATTGGACGCGATGATTGAACCATCAAATATCCAAGCTAGAATGGTTACTAGTTCGACTTGCTTCATGTTTATGCCTCCATTGATATTGCATTAAATTTAATCAATCATGCTTGGTGTCCACCAAATTTGATAGTTTACCACATGGTAAATTGTCATTTGCCAATTTAAACATTTAAAAAAAAAAAAAAAAAAAAAAAAATTCCGTCCAGAATTTCTTAAAACAAAGGCGCAATATCAAACTTGATGTAAAAGAAAGAGTGTACAAATGGTCACATCAACTAGATAATTCAATATAATTCAAAATTGACTGAATTACAATCTTGGGGAGAATAAAAAACCCTCTCGGAACAATAATATTGTCCATCTCTCTGAAACTATAGTCAATAGAAAATCTACATTTGTTAATGAAAAATATAACTTAAGGTGATACTATCTCAAGCGTCATGAATAGTGGTACTAGACGAGAAATCATGAGAACAAATTGAAATTACAAGGTTCAACCCAAACTACACCGAGGGGTGGGGGTGGGATGAATAGGTGATTATGTGAAACTAAAACTAAATAATTAATTAGCAATAAGTCACTATTAATTATCTCTAAATAATTAATCAAACAATCCAAATTTTTTATATTGAAATACCGCAGTTATATGAAAGCAATAAATAAATATTAGGAATGATCATAGAGAAACCCCAGCTGGATAAAAACTCCAAACACTTTACTAGTCAGAAATCTACTATAAACGAATTTTGAACTTATAGTCCGCTAGATACAACTACGTCTAATACTTTCTGACATCCTTACTGTAATTCCCACAACTCTCATGGATTATGTGCTTCTGCACTAACTCCTTGCTGCAATTTTTTAAAGCTCTCCTGGATTGCGGGCTCATGCACCAACTCACGGCTTTTTGAATTCATCTATTTCTGTGGATCAACGAAGAACTCCGTGTTCTCCAACAACTAGAACTCTAGTCACCTTCTCTTGATCTTCAGCGCTCTGACAGATATGTAGGAAGTAGCAATTTGGTATTTGGATTATGGATTTGATGTTTTCACCGCCGAAAACAAATCAGAGCATGAATGCTGAAAGCTTATTTGATGAAGAGGATATGGAAAGTGTTTTCTCAACGTTCGACCCATGAAAAAATCGTCCAAAGGCGTGCAGGTATTTATATTGTAGGTTAAGGAATGAATGAGCCGGATAAAAAGCCTTAAAAACGCGAATTAAAATTTCTTGGATAATTCTGTCGCTTGAGTGAAAGTTGGGTGACAAGCGAGCGACGGTGTGTTGCTCGAGCGAAGTCCTAGTGATAGGCTAGCGACAATCTTTCTGTTTCTGTCGCTCGGGCCAAGTCATGTTTACAGTCTAGTGAAATTATGACGCCGTTTTTCCTTTTTTTCCAATCTCGAACCTTAGACGTAATATAACTCAATTCATAAAAATTGCAACCTACTCCTTGACTTTTACAACACAATAAATCTAGTCCAGTTTGTTCACAAACTTGCCAATTACATCAAAAAGCTAACAAGCTCCACATTTGACATTCTGTGACAAAAATACAAATCTAAAGTCAAGGTAGTAAAACAAAATAGACTTAAAACACCTACTACTATCAAATCAACTGTCTTGGCAGAACTATGGTTTTTTTTTTTTTGTAAACTTGTTTCTTGAAACAAACAACTCAATACCCAGTGTGAAAGCACGTGAAACAGTAATATGAATCAACATATTTCAAACAGTTAATCATTAGTCATACCAGCTAAAAATTAGATGCACTAAATCATAACAGTTAAATTAATATGTAATATCAGTGTAAACCAACATACCAAAAGAAACAGTAGCATTACTAAACATCAAAACTTAATCTAGTCAAAACAAAAATTAAATACTTTTTGATCAAAACTCTAACATTCAATGTTAATTTCAAATCAAACAACTTTTTAAGTACCAAGTTTACTACTCCCCTTTTTTGTCACAAACAACAAGAGACCGAGAATTAACTTACAATAACCCAAAAATACAGTTATTAGCATACATAAATATAAGCAATGGATATTAACCCTCCCCACATACGTAACTCATGTTAATATGGAGTAAATTGTATAAGTGACCCATATGTGTAAAATTTCACTAATCCTTTGGAAGTAGGACTCCAAATCTTAATTTTATGAGAAATGACATGCTAAACATCACTGTCAATAAGAGTATTCCTCTACTTATGAAAGTCAAATAATTTAAAACACATTAGAACCTTTAAATAAAAGCTCATTTTGTATTGATAATTTATTTGCCCCCAACTTTTTGCATATATATTTTACATCTTTCAATATTCTAAACTCATTATTAGTTTTTACATATTAACTGCAGACTCTTCTCCATTAAGCGAATAAAATTACCCTTGTAGCGAGCTTTATGGCGGTTAACCTAAATTAGTTGACCATGGCACCAAGTTATGAAAAATCCCTCAGGCTTAGTTGCTTGAGTCAAATAGGCTCCAAAGAAGAATACAAGATATTGAGTTTTTTACTACCAAGGATAAACTTGAGTTTAGATATAATAAATAATGTCAATTCATGTTCAAAGTTACCTTACTAAAAAGTGATTGTCATCCTAAATTTCACGCACGCCGTAGAATCCCACTAACAATATCATAGTATGTGCGGTGCACATAGTACATGAAGACACATATATTAAGTACTCCATAAGTAACTTAAGTCAGCAATGAAATCTAAGTTACAACATATCGATTAAACTCATGCTTGTTCACAACACACAAAATCAAGTTTATTGTATATTAAGCTGTAAAATAACACTTTCTTGCATTTTTATTATCAAATGTTCATAATTTTTTTTATATTTTAAAGTATGAATGCACCAAGCACACAAAACAACTTACAAAAAAAAAAAAAAAAAAAAATGAAGGTAAAAGTAAATAAATAAAAAATGCACGAGTTTTCTACCTATAAAACTTATAAAAAAAATATGATGCATACATAAATCAATGTCACACAAAGCTAAAGCAAGAGCATGCACCAACGTACATAATCAAAGAGGTACACAAATACTAATAATCATCCTAACAGATTCAAATCGCAGCCCATATAGTGGTTTGGTAAATAGATAAGCTAATTGATTTTCTGTAGAGATGTAATCAAGAGTTACAACACAGGTCTCTACAGCTCTCGAATAAAATGATGTCGTATATCAATATGTTTGGTTCGAGAGTGTTGAACATGATTTTCGAAAATATTGATGGCACTAGTGTTATCACAAAATACAATCATAGTTCCTTTGTCAATTCCATAATCACTCAACATCTGCTTCATCCAAAACAGTTGAGTGTAGCAACTTCTTGTAGCTATATATTCGGCCTCTGCCTTAGATAATGAGATATAACAAGGTCTTTAGCGTACTTCGATTGATATATGAATAACTCATCATCAATTTCCTTAATTTGGAGACCAAAAAAGTAATTTAATTCTCCAACCATACTCATCTCAAATTCTTACTTTATACATTCAGCAAATTCATGAGTAAGAGAATCTATAGGATAACCAAAAATAATGTCATTGGTGTAAATTTGAGTTATGGTGATGGTTTTCTCAATATGTCTAATGAGTAGAGTTCTATCTACACCACTTTTAGAAAAATCATGTTCCACGAGATATGCAATTAATCTATCATATCAAACTTTAGAAGCTTGTTTAAGACCATAAAGGGCTTTTTTCAATTTATAAACATAATACGGGAACTTAGGATCAGTAAATCCTTTAGTTTGTTCAACATAGGCTTTTTACTGAAGTCAAGAAAGCACTCTTGATATCCATTTGATATAATTTGAATCCCAAAATACAGGCAACGGTTAAAAGAATTCTAATGAATTTAAGTGGAGCTACCGGGGCAAACGTTTCATCAAATTCAACTCCTTCAACCTGAGTATATAGGCAACTAACCTAGCCTTGTTTCTAGTTATGGTGCCTTAATCATCGATTTTATTGCTAGATATCCATTTAGTATCTATAACATTGGTATTATCAGGCCTAGGAATTAAGTGTTGTACATTGTTTCTAACAAACTGATTTAGTTTTTCATGCATCGCATTTATCCAAGATTCACCACTAAGTACATCTTCAACTTTCTTAGGCTCAATCTGAGACAAATAATTAGCAAATGACAGGTTATTTAAAACCCTCTTACGAAGTTTCATCCCTTCATCTAAATTCCCAATAATATTTACCGTAAGATGATTAGACTTAACTTTAGACGAAGGTTCCTTAGGAGGTTTAGGTCTATCATCAGGTGAGGACTCCTCATTGGATATACCTAAACAATTAGAAGTGTGTGAGGGATCGGGAATTGAAACTTCTTTAGTTTCAGTAACAGTGACGGGATCTACACTCAAGTGATTTAACTTTTCCCAATTTCCTCCAAACTCCCCCTTACTCAAGTATCATCTACCATTACATGAATAGACTCCATCACAGCTCGTGTACGAGAATTATAGACTCGATAGATTCGACTATTTCTAGAGTATCCTAGAAAAATTCCTTCATCACTCTTGGAATCAAACTTTTCCAAATTCTCCTTATCTCTAAGAACATAGCACTTGCTACCAAACACACAAAAGTACTTGACAATAGGTCTTTCCATTCCAGATCTCATACGGTGTTTTATCAATTTTAAGTCTAAGGTAAACTCTATTCACTATGTGACACACAGCATTGATAGCTTCACCCCAAAAATGCATAGGTAGTACCTTACCATGAAGCATGACTATAGCCATTTCTTGAATCATACTATTTTCTTTCAACAACTCCATTTTGTTGTGGAGTGATCGACGTGGAGAACTCATGCTGGATTCCCTCCTCCAGGCAAAAGTTCTCAAAATTACAGATCTCGAAGTCTTTTCCATGATTACTCCGAATTCTAGATATTGTGAAATATTTCACATTTCTAAATTTTTTGCACAAAGATATGACTAGACTAAGAACTTCAGATTTTTCTCTTAATAGCTCAATCCATGTGTATCAAGAGAGATCATCAACCACAATCAAAATATATTGCTTACCACCAAGACTCTCAATCCTAAATGGTACCATTAAGTTCATATGAAGTAATTTTAGCGGTTTGTTTGTCAAAATTTTAGAAGTTTGTTTATGATTTACTCTAATCTGTTTACCTTGTTGACGTGATCCACACAAAGTGGAACATTATTTTCAAGCTTAGGTAACCATTAACAAGTTCCTTGTTACCAAGTTTAGACATACTTTTATAATTCATATGACATAGGTGTTGATGCCACTATTCCGTCACATTAATATTGGCCTTGCTACTCATATATTTTGAATTAGGAAGGACATCATAACAATTGTCAGAAGTTCTTACTCCTTCAAGTACAACGTTACCAATAGAATTATACATAGTACACCTTTTCTGGATAAAACTAACCTTTGACTAATGCTTAACAAATTTGACTTTATACCTTTTACATAAAGCACATCTGAGATAGTAGATAGTCCAAATATATTAACAGTGCCTTTACCTAAAATATGTGTGATAGCCCCGTCCCCAAAAGTAACCATGTCACCATTCCAATTAGCGATAGTGAAGGACAAAGCTTTATTACCACACATATGTCTAAAACATGCACTATCAAGATACCACATAAAATTATTTTGAACTTTAAGTACAACGTGGACAACATAACAATTCAACTGATCATCAGATCTAGGAAGATCAATTTTCTTA
>CAIGRO010219784.1:0-11261 GCA_903798355.1 Fraxinus baroniana | reverse complement strand
ATGCTGAAACGAATTTCTTTAAATTTTAAAAACGAGATTTGAGATGCAAAATACTTGCAGATGGGAGGAGACTGTTTCCCACAATCTTACAACATGGTCTATTATAGTATATTTTAATTTTGCATATAATCTAGCATATGATTTGTATGCACACTTTTCAATTGAAAAAATTGTATTGGTGCAGGCAATCTCATCATTAGCCTTGTTANTTTGAGATGCAAAATACTTGCAGATGGGAGGAGACTGTTTCCCACAATCTTACAACATGGTCTATTATAGTATATTTTAATTTTGCATATAATCTAGCATATGATTTGTATGCACACTTTTCAATTGAAAAAATTGTATTGGTGCAGGCAATCTCATCATTAGCCTTGTTAAATGAGTGCCCAATAGGTTTTTGCTCTGAAAGTAGTAACAATTCTTTGGATAGACATTCATTCTTACCTAATCAGTTCCATTCACAAAAGATCTATTTCTTATGCCGTCCTCCAATCTGAAATCTTTTTTCACTTTTTTTTTTTTCTGGTCGGGCTGTTTATTTCTTGGGCCGCTATTCTACATACTAATATTACTTCTTTAGTTAAACTTTATAAACTATTGTGTATGTTATTTTCATCATCACTGTGCACTTTTCTCTAAAGTAATGCAATGAAACAAATGTCTAATTAGAACAAAGTCAGTTCAAGACATCCAGTTTAGAACTGAATGAGGATTTTTATTGCCACAATGTCATGTCATGGGGGCCCTACCTAGATAGTCGTTTAGTAATATTTGGAGTCCCTGCCTAAATAAGATCGTTTGATCCAAACGTATCAACTTTGATGTCTCCGATTGTGCAATCGTGAGTCACTTAAGCTCCTAAGTGACATTTCTAACTAATAAGGAAGCCTCAAATCTGAGGATGGCAATTTTACCAGAAATACCTGTGCCCTGTCCCTGACGGGGCAAGAATTCCTTCCCTGATGGGGCATCAGGCGCCTCCGATTATATTTTATTTAAAAAGAAAACTCATAATTTGTTTTTAAACACCTTAACCCAACTTTTTTATGCCCAAACCCGATCTGATTACCCAAGCCCATTATTCAAATTTTCAAATTACCCTCGAAAGATTTTGAAAAGTAAAAAAATATATATAGATATAAATGTCAACCCCGCGCACGCGCGCCCGTTGCCATCCCTACTCAAATCTAGTTTAATACCGGACGATGCTAATATAATTGGCATTAAGCATTCCAATTCTACCAATAGAATCTATTCACTCATGGTCTTGACCCTTTTTCCTTTATTTCTACCTCATAAACATATGGAAGCAAAAAATAACTCAATAGTATTATGAGAAGTGCTTGATAGATTTGGTATATAATACAAAAATGATAAGTCATTATAGAAATTTAGGTAGTTGGACGCTCAGTTTATGTTAAAGTAATTAAAGCTATCCAGTAGGTAAACCATCGACGTATAAAGTATATCTTCAGTGGGCCAAGTTGTGTGGTTGAAGTTTTTTTGATAGAAAAACTTGAATTTATTAATTGTAGAAGCTTAAATACAAATTGATTGGAGGATAAGGAACCCACTGAAACCAAACTAAATAAAAAACTTAAGAATACAATAAAGCTTTTCAGCTAAGGATAATTAAGAAGAAACTTAACGTAGAAGCTTCTTGATCTCAGGTTTCAAATATCCCATTCTTTCTATCTATCCAAGTTATTGAAACATAGCCAAGACTGTTGTATTCCACATGCTCATAACCCTCGCGCCCTTTCCAAACACAATGTCTTTTCAAGGGGTAATCCATTACAACCAAAATAAAGCTGGCTTCCTGAAGAAGTCTACATCAGAGCCATGTTGCAATGTAAAACTGAGTGATCAATACCTTCTGAATCCTTTCTACGCTTAACACACCATGAAGGGGAGAGATATATAAGGATGTTTCTTTTGGAGTCAACTCACAGGTTAACAACTAGCAATTTTAATATGTACACCAGTCATGGAAGGATATTGATTTGTAAAGGATCCTATATTTCAATTGAATCTGAATGGAACAAAGATGGGGTGGTTTGGAAAATCAACAAGGGTACAGAAGAATGACCTACGAGAGAAAAAGGTTCCAAGTACTTAAACATTCACAACATTTTATCAGTTTGAGAAGGTCTGGGAAATGGTTATTGAGAATGATCAATAAACACAACAAATATAATATCTTACATTTGAAACTAAAAATTCCAATCCATTTATGCCATTAAGTAGTGAATCAACAGAATGTATTGGAAATGTTTTAAGCAAAGAAAGATTAGAGTCTTGGGAATGAAGAAGCAAGGGAGCAAGTACCAATCCAACAAGAAAAATCACATCCCAGTGCACCCTCATCCACTTTTATAAATCAGTTAAAAGAAGAAAATCCTTTGGATTTGAGCTTCCAAGGTTTTCTGAGGGAACTTCTTACACTTATTTTGAAACCCCATCCAATTTGGTCCAAACCAAACTTGCGACAATCTTAACTGGCATCCTTTAGAATGATATAAAAGATGAGAATATTTGATTAAACTAATTGAATAGAGGTTACTCTTTCCCTTATCAGCAGAAATGAGCTCTTCTGTCCTTCAAAACTTTTAGAATCCTCTCAATACTTGGGATGAAAGCTAATGAGGAAAATAAATGATCTTCTCACTCAGTCACTCACTTGAAGCTAATGAAGTAAAGAGAGAGGAACATAATATAATAATTAAGATTAAAACTACATTACAATCCCATATTCGGTATGTTCATGTACATGTTCCTACGGCTTGGATGAGCATTCTTGTTTATATTGCCATGTCTAGAAACATCCCCCTATTCTTCCATTTTTCCTTAGATATACAATTTTTATCATCATTATTCAACTTTAATTTCCAGAAATATCCATTTCCACTTCTATGGAAAGGTATCATTTTATGGAATGTATCCATTCATGTGACACTGTGTAAATCCTATGTCATTTGTTATTGGTATAATGCAAAAGGGACTTAGTAGATGGCAAGAATATTGTTTTATTTTATTTCTTGCAGTTCTGGAGCTTTTAGTTTTGTACTTGGGATAGAGCACATCTTATAGTTGACAAAATGAAGTAAATCTTCTTCAGGGTTACCGAGTCATATCTGTTGATATTCCACGTGTGTGGAACCACCACGAGTGGATTCAAGCATTTGAAAAGTTTCTGGATGCTATTGACGTTCATCATGTAAGATTTCTGTCTGTCTTTCACAAATCATTGTTTCATCTTTCCAATCCTTATTTTGCTTAAATGCCTTCTTTTTCGAATTTCATCATAACAATACTGACTTCTTGTGTAATGTATTGTGCTATGATTGACCTGAATATCTCGTGTTCATTAAAGCTAGCTAGAGTAAATTATTTCACATTAAACTCTTCATTTTTTCCTTGTGTTTTTTGCTTTGGAGAATTGCCTTACACATGGAACAGGTTTTTATCCTAAGGTATAGCAAAAGTGTCGCTAGCAGTGTTCAAATATTTCTCTAGGTTACTGACAGGATTTTTCTCTCTACGGAAATCCGTAATATGATATGATTATCTGAAGTATTATTTAGAGGACCCTTTGAAAGGCTTGATGCAGATTCAAATATAGACAAAGTTGCCATAGGCAGTGGTTGAGATTTTTAAATTTGGAATTCTACCTGATGCTTGAGGTGCATGAGCTTACCAAGGCTATCCTTGTTCCTGGATGGTATTGTTGTAGACTGGTGAATTGGGAAGAAAATGAAGCACCTTGTTCGCGAGTTTTGACTAGTAGAGTAGTTCATGGACTATGGGTTGGATGTGATGGGCATGTCATGCTTTTTTGAGTGGGAGAGTTCAAATTGTCCTGTCACATCAGCTGTGTGTGGATAGTGTGACTGTTGTAAAAGAATATGGGCAGTTAATATTTCTAGACATGATTGCCGAAATATGTTGGCTGGGCCAGTGTGTGCCAGAGTTCTTACAAAGATCCTACATTAAATTATGGGCATTAGCTATCTCTGTACCTGCACCTGTACACATTTTAGTGAATTTGTTAGTGAAGTTCAGTCATTCGGTACTTTAATTCTAATTATCATCCTTCTCCACTAGAAATTATTATTACGAAGTATTGAACTCGAGGAAAATACAATAAGGGTGATGCATCGAGATTGCTTATTGAGGTTTCCTTTTTCTCATTGTTTTAAATTTTATTATTTTGAAACATGGTTCATCTTTGTGCTGTATATTGTTCAAAAAAGAAATAGAAAAGAGTTGATGCTATATCTTTACAAACTTAACATCAATTAGGTTACATTCAACTATAGTTTGGAATGATTGTCATGATGCCTATGCTTCAGATGGAAATTGTTATCCTTGCAATACTTTTGGCTGAGATTGTTGGCAGCAGTAGCATGACCAGCATAATAAATTTGGGACAGGCACTGTGTTTTCTGACAGTAAAACTGGGAACACAAGGTTGTTGGTAGTCTAAACTTTATGGTCGTTCGGATGGTATTGTCGTACACAGGTGAATTGGTAGGAAATGTGGCATATTGTTCGTGTGGAAAAATATTTCCTGTTTTATACCCTAGACCTATGCTGAATTGGCATGGACAAAACACAAGGAATTCTTGAACATATAGGATGTCAGAGTTGAGACAAAAGAATTAAAATCATATAAATACACATATTTGATCAAATAAACTTATGAACCACTTGGTAGATACCAACTATTAGCATTCCAAAATTCAATAAAAGTGCGACTGACAAATGAAATAAATATCAGTAGAACGTAGGTCCAGTTACTTCACACATCAGAATTATATATGAAAATATTTTTATTGATTTGTTTTTAACTTTCCAATACTATTTTCCTTACCGGAAATATGCCACCGCGGGTCTAACTCAACTTTGTGTCTTGGTACAACAAAGAGGTTGATCTTTATTGTCGAGTTTCAAAGTAACAATCAATTTTCTTGAAAGTTTATTTGAAGAGAAACCTACTGCTTTTTACCGTACATCGTACTCTTTTATGGTCTGTAACGGATGTGATGACATTAGTTAATAAAAAACTGAAGTGGCTGTTTCATTTGTATTTACCAGATACATCTTTATGGCACATCTCTTGGAGGCTTCTTAGCTCAACTTTTTGCACAGCATCGCCCACGACGAGTTAGGTCATTGGTACTCTCAAACACATTTTTGGAGACAAGTAGTTTTTCTGCAGCCATGCCATGGGCTCCCATGTATGTTATCCATGAGGCTGTACTTGTAATTGGATGCACACGAGCTTGATCTAATATTAGTCATTATCTTCTCAAATCATATATTGTTCCCTTTCTAGCCTTCAAAGTGGATCAATTTCTTCTTGATCCAATTCATATTATTTATCCACTGAAGAAAATTTAAAGTGGTAACTGTCAGCTTTCTGCTCTATTTTAGACCCCGGGAGAATCCATGACCATAAAGAAGGATTTACATTTGGGATGATTGGTAGTAAATTTATTATGTGATAGGTGGCAATTGTTCTCAAAACTTCCTTCCAGCTAGAAAAATGGGTGAAAAAGATGAACTAAAGTTGTACTAGATAATTAAGGGAATAGTGATGATTCTCAATGGGATTACTTGTTCAAACACCGGTTAGCGGTAATTCATACTAATGGATCTGCTGGCCATTCTATTTCTGTTGTAAATACTGTTACTAAGTTAATTTACTTTTATTCGCTCAAATATGGTGCCAGGTATTCATCACAGACACCCTTCCGCTTAAATTGTATATATGTGTCTATACGTCGGTTTTGTCAGATCTGTAAAATCAGTATACGAAGACTGGGAAAACATAAATCTTTTGATACATCTGTACAAAATGAAATTCATTTACATTTGAAAAGTTGTAAAACAATTTAACATCTTTGATGCACTTTATAGATCAATCAAATGTCACAAAAGTGTCAAGGGTCTGATGTTGATACTTCACGCATTTAAAAGAGTCGAAGTAACATAGAAGATTTTATCGTTCTCCTCCCCCCTTTTGAAATTTTCTTCCAAAAAATCCTTTTTAGTTCCCTTTTTTGCTTGGGATGAATGAGTCTGTTTTGCAGGGCTTTTGAGAGGCAAAATCTCCCGAAAGTGCCTTCTGCTGATGATGCCTTGTATCTGGCATGTGTGTGTGCGTGTGTGCTTGTTACACATGAAGATAATCTTTTAGCATGCCAAGTTATTCTAATGCAGGCTTGGTATTTGACAGTGTTGGTTGGACTCTATGAACCTTTTATTGCAGATTCTATCGACTTTGTTGTTGCTCAGGTAAAAATTTATGAGCCCGAGTGTACTTTCTATTAGTGGTTATCATGACATTCAAACATATTGCGTCAAATTAGTTTTACATGTTGCTACTTTATTATCAAATAATATCAAAAGGTGTCCATCTATAACAATCAAAAAACAAAAAGATGGGTCGTTTTATCTTTACCAATGAAGAAGAGACACTTCTGTTCATAAAACGACCCATCCTTACCTCAGGAATTACATTTATGAACAGAATTTTTTTTTTTACAATATTAACTCAGTTCAATAGGTAAAGATAAAACGACCCATCCTTACCTCAGGAATTACATTTATGAACAGAATTTTTTTTTTACAATATTAACTCAGTTCAATAGGTTACCTAGAGTTTTGTACCAAGTGAAGTTACTAGGCCGTAGTATTCTTTTGAGTACTTAATCTGTAAATAATGAACTTCCCTGCAGGTTGAAACTCTGTCGAGAGAAGACTTGGCTTCCAGATTGAGTTTAACGGTTGATGCTGCATCAGTAGGACCACTTCTGCTTTCAGATTCCTTAATCACTATAATGGATGTAGGTTCGCACAACTTTATATTAATGTGTCATGATATTTTAACTTTAGATCAACGTGTCGGATACACGTGTCCGTGTTGGTGCATCATAGATTACTTATTTTGTGTATGTGTCAATCTATTTATGTTTGCTTTTGGTAGAGAGGATTGGATGATGTCTACAGCAGTAGTTAAGATAAAAAAAGCTAAAATTTTTTGCTTATTATACTGTCTAGTATTATCCAGTAATGTGTACCAAACATGCAAACTTAGATGCTATTCTTCCAAGTGCGTTTATTAGACTATCCTGTTGTCAGAAGGATTTTAAATTTTCTCAGCAAACTTGTTATTTCTGCTCCTACTTTTGGATACTGGACTAGCTAGGCTTACATTAGATGAAATAAATGTCTTGATTTGTATTTAAAGTTTTAAAATCTTATGATTGTTAATTAAGATAAGTTTGAGTACAGGGATGAAAAGTTATCTGACTATGACTTTTTTGGTGTGGTTACGGCTGCTTGAAGACAAATGATTTTTGTGCAATTCCTCAGCAACTTAAAGATCAAGTGATCCAAATGTACCCTGGTGCCAGACTAGCGTCTCTCAAGACCGGCGGTGATTTTCCTTTTCTTTCACGACCGGATGAAGTAAATCTTCATCTTCAGGTATTTGTGGAGAACGTTTTTGTATTTGCGATTCGTGCTCGTGCAAGTAGACCACCAATAATTACTTGATTAATATCTTCAAAACAGTTACACCTAAGACGAGTAGGTGTTGAAGCTCGACCAGACTTGGTCAGAGGCCTGCCGAAGGAAGGTGCTGGTGGGAGTTCAAGTGAACAAAACAACGGTAGAGGGGATACTGATGATGCACCAGAAGATGATCAGAGGGACTCTGATAACACTTCGAATGCAAATGAACTGCCTTTGGCTCCAGAATGTACGGATTCTCAGAATTTGGAAAATGCTCCTCTTTTGCTTCACGGGTTTAACAGTAGTAATGAGCAAACCAAAGCGGCTACTAAAGTGTTGTCGAACTTCACATGCGAGTTTATCATTCTCAATTTGCTGCCTCTCGACCCAGGAACCTTGTACAATGATTGGAAGTGTCAGAATTTAGATAGCTTGTGTAGATGAACTTTGTACATTATCATTTGTTTGCTTTTCGTTTTGAGGGAGACACCACACTACTTTGTATTGTATCTCATTACAATGTCTTTCCTGTTCAGAAATAAAAGCAACTATTATGCAATCAGTGGCTGGACGCACACGATTGAGTGATGCTACTCTGCTTGATCTATCTAGTCCTCTAACCGGCAGGGGATGTATAAGCGATAAAAAGATTTCCTATGAACCGATTTTTCATGGTTTTTTTTCTAATCCTTGTCAAGATTAGGTAGTTTTAATGGTAACATTTTTGGACCATTGATGGAATGTACGTCAATGTTTCTTCTCTATACAGTTGGCAGAACCACTTTCTTTATATTTATGGTGTATATTATATTGTTTGATGGGCTGCCATAAAGTAACCGGCGTTACACCCTATTATTTACCTTGAATAAGCAATTTTGTTTGAATAATGATGTTCGTTGTAGGCAGATGATCTCATGATAGTGAATTACTTGATTCATTTATTCAATATATTTTCCAGATTTCATAGGTTTTTCTACTTCAATACTCATTTTATTGTCGTTTATGAAGTATTTTACCCAAAATATGAAGACTATGATAATGGTGATGGCAATGGTTCTCTTCGCTCCTACGAAGAGAATCGTTTCATTATTACCACTAGAATACAATAAATAATAACCCTTGTTCAGTGGATTATTCAAAACAAGCGGATCCATATGATAGCATAGCTTTTTCAATGCAATAAAGTTATGTAATGCTCGATAAAAATGTATTTTCCATGAATTTACCTTTGTATTAATGGAATTTCAACTCAGGAAATGCAGAAAAAGTAACCAAGTAAATCGTGCAAAAAAAAAATGAATTTTCAGATATCCTCGAATTCTATACAAACAAAGAAGGCATGAACTAGATATATAAACAAGCAACGCCACTGCTCTTATTAAATCGCTTGGATAATTATTTAACATGTCCCACTTGAGAAGTCATCACTTGTGCAGTTATTTATCGACCTGTTATCAAGGTTCCCGGCATGCATCTACAAAAGCTGCCAAAGATTGAAAAGTTTGAGCTAAGGTTGCATAAAATTACAGCGAACCACAGTCACAATGGCCTCCAATTTTCTGTCCCGATGTGACGAACTCTGGAACTTCCATTGGTTTGGATGTACTAAGGCAAAAAGTAGGTCAGCAATATGGAATCCCTAAAAGGAACGCTCTAAGCAGCTTCAATAACTTGATGATGATCTAGAAACCACTCAGATGGCCACCATTCTGGTCTAATGGTCTCAACTCTGATGTCTTCCTGTCCTTTTATGGTCAAGGTGCTCGTGTCTTTGAAAGCTTCGTCCAAGCGCAGAAGTCCCAGACCACGAGATCCAAGTGCAGTCGTGACTCTCCCGACTTTTTTTCCAGATGTCTTGTCAATCACTTCTGAACCTGGAGCAACTTCTTGTTCCACCTCTGAATCAACAAAGAGAAATTGTTGACACACACCAAGATGGTGAGTGACATGGAAACTATTAGGAAATCATACCTTTTCCGCTATTATCCAGAAGCCTCAAAGGAATCAAACGTTTTCGAATAACACCACGGTTATGAGTACGAGCAATGAGCTCTTGGCCCACATAGCATCCTTTATCGAAGCTTATTGCGTTTAGACCAGCAAGATTGTATTCCAGTGGAATTCCCTCACCTACAAGATATCACAAAAAATTTCAAATTTGTAGCTCCAAACTTATATATATAGTGCACCTACAATGCAACTGAACCAGAGCGATAAAGACTAGGTGATCTTCTGATAAAGACAGAGAAGTCGATTTCATAGGTTAATGGTACATATGTATATTGTTCTGTTGTGATTCTTTTTCCACATTAGTTCAAAAGTTGAACATGCACGAATAAATGTACAACTAGATTGAACTTTTCAATCAAAATCTGGGAAATTTTAGTATGCGGCCAAAGAATTTTTTTTATTCGCTTTTTGGTGGCAAGTTTGAATAAGACTGAATAATTACACGGAAAAAACCAAAAGTTAATCAGCAAATGGCAATTCGCCAATGAACTTATAATAACCAGTTTAGATGTAATCAAGCTAGGTAAATTGAGTTCAAAACAAGCTTTGAGGCTTAAGATATTAAGGTCTTGGCTTCCAAAAACAGAACTTTTAGGATTCTTTTTAATGAAGGAAAGTAGCCTAAGATCTTGTCCCTTTATACGTTGAAATGTTTGTCAGGCCATTTTCTCGATAACTGCTTCCAGTGGGTCAATGCCAAATTGGTAGGAAGTAGAACCATCACAGAAAATACATAAACACTACTGAATAAGTTGTTCTTAGCCTTGGTAGAAGAATTAAATTTGATTTCCCCTACTTGCCGCAATTAAAAGCATAGATGAGAAAATGGATGAAGAATGGGAGAGGAACAAGGTGGAACCTTTTCATAATGCAGTTATTTCATAAAAATGATTATAATACAGTTCTAATCATTTCAGGTTATAATTATACGCATATGAAGTATTTGCAGTTCTAATCATTTCAGGTTATAATTATACGCATATGAAGTATTTGCAGTTCTAATCATTTCAGGTTATAATTATACGCATATGGAGTCCAAATAAAAAAGTTCTTAACCTAACCAGCACAAAGAGTATAGAATTCGAGTCATTCGCAAAATACAATATTTTCTAAATCAGAAATGTGAAATGCAAACATTTCTGAAGCATCAAGCAAGGAAAAAAAGTTTCTTCAGTGATTATTCACAGAAGTATTGAAGAATAAGTATTTATAGATTTAATTAATATTTCTAAAATTTCAGTACAAAAACAAAAAGGAACATATACCTTTTGGGATCTCAGTTGAGCCTTCAGCAACTCCTTTCTCCAATCTCCAAAGAAGAAAATTTTCTTCATCAGTTTCTTCATCTGCCTCAACTAGAGGTGCTGCAACAAATAAACAAATATTAGCACATAGATATAGGAGGAATACTAGGGTTGGACACATGACACTTGGGACAAGTGCTGACTCCAGCGCAAACCATGGTTTAAAAAGGCGATAGTGAGGCCTGCCTCGCCGTGAGGCCCATGGTATGCCTCGAGGCGGTATTTTTGAGGCAAAAAATATGAGGCTCACATTTCTAAATCTCAAGGTGCACGCTTCATTTAAAATTTGATTTTTCAATTGTATGAAAAGAAATCAGAAAGGTCTTCTTAAAAAAGAAAATTGCCCATTTAAAAAGGCATTTTGGGCCAATAAAATGAGATTACATTGCAATTGGTGGATGAGGAAGATTTTGTAGAAATTGA
>CAIGRO010219754.1:0-11274 GCA_903798355.1 Fraxinus baroniana | reverse complement strand
AATTTGGTCAAACATTTAACTTTATATTTATAGACTTAAATAATTAATGAAAAATAATTTTAAAAAATATATAATTTTGCCTAAAAAAATTTATATACTTTAATTTTTTTTATATAGATTTTTATGCAATGACCCACTGCTCCGACCATTAACCCATGGTTCGGGTCGATGTTTTCATAAGCTCACTCACAGACAAAGTAAAAAGATAAACAGTGAGGGAAACTTTATTCATTTCGTACCTCAAGCATGCAACAAGAATCTTGAAAGTAACACTTCCAACATTAAAAAAAAAAAAAAAAAATTGTTTATAGAAGACCCATAAAAAATTCAAATAAAATGCCTAGGTCAAGGAATTCCAGCTTTAGTATTTTAATAAGAAACAACTACTCATACATAAATGAAGAACAAAGTACCTGAAGCTTATTTAATGTTGAAGAAAGGGAGGTGAATATCCAAAGAATGAAGAAAGCATCCAAAATAGCCATAGGAAGTATGAAAAATAGTCTAGCCTTTCCTGAAAAATCACTTATGGCACCAACATTTTCAACCAGTTCAAGCACTTCAGATGCTAGAAAAAAGGTTGCTTCGAGCATAAGAACTTTAGATGTAAGACCGCCTAATGTAGGTCTAACAACACCATAACCCATAGAAACCATGAGGATGGTCAACCAGGAAACAATGTGTTTCACAGTTCCAAAGGTGACTGCCCATACAGTGATCCCAGTTGGTCTGACTTCGATTTCATTGAACTAGACATAATCAAAATACCACAATCCCATCTCAAACATTCCCAATGTTATTAAAAGTGTCACACAGTTTTGCAATGGAAGAACTGCCAGTTTCTTGCATACTGTGAGAACCAGAAGATTCCCAGTACGAAAAATCCAAGAGACATGAAGCCATAGAAGTTCACAAGGGGTTCCATTCTACCAAGTAGGTAATCGGTAAGATTTTTCCAAATGGTTTTCCCCTTGATAACAGTACAGATTTTGTAATCTATATTGATCTTGGTGGCAGAAAAGTCTCTACATTTTCAACATCGAATGATTCGCCAAATACTTGAGGCCAACTAGGATTATCAGTAGATGACCAACGAATGATTTGTCCATGTGTACAGACTCCAAGTTTTACAAGATGTGTTGTGCAACATACTACTCTTTAACTCCCATAGGCTGAGTCCCCAATAGTCTCTCTATCGTCTACTTCAAATACAATTGCATGAATTGACCCTAAGTTGAAATTTGAAGGTTGCCAAGTCTTCAAATATAATCTTTTCAAAGATGGTTTGGAGAAAAATCAATGGCCAGTTGTTACCTTGGTGTTTGTATAATTATATGCAGTTATAGATTAGAAAACTGAATCACTTAGAACCATAAATATGGAAATGCATGTATTCCAAATGGAAAACCAAAATATATTTTTGTAGTTCTAGACCGTTTACCTGATTATCAGCTGATGTTCTAATTTTCTATGATACACAGATTTACAAGGCTTGTATTGCATCATTACAAAAATGAAATATAACATTATTACCCTTTTGTTCATATAACCTTAGTCCATTTTTCAACACAACCAAAAAGAATAATGAAAATATTTTACCGAATTTGCAACCCAGAAATCATTACAAAAGTGAAAGTTTAGTTGTTCTTCTCACCATAAAAGTGAAAGTCTAGTTGTTTGTTTGATTATAGATTACATTTTAAGCTCATTGTATAGAGCTAGAGACATAACATTTGCAAATAATTGAAATAATATCTGTCTTGCAGGATGAATCGTGTATTATCTGAATTCGCCCAAATAAATGGGTTTATATAGTCATTTTGAATCCTTATCCTTTGAGTTTCTTCATTTATTAATTCATTAATGTCTATACCCAAGTATCCTTCCTTTGGCATCTTACATTGAGAAAATATAGCTGTTACGCCGCATTTTCAAAGCACAAGGAAAAGGAAGCACGTAGTGGACCTTGGGCCACGTGGAAAGTCAACAAGAAAGTCGAATAAAGGCCCATGAGGTCAAAGTATGAAGGAATCAAACAAAATCGAGGTCCACGCTGAGGTATTACCTCAAGGACGAAGCACTACAATCTTGGGCCGAACCATTACCTAAGGAAACAAAGAAAGGAGTTGAAACCCTCCACTTGGAGAGCCACCTCAAAGATCTCTCTGAGGCTCTCAACTCTTCCGAAGTTCATGTAGTCGACGCTGTCTCTTGTGATAGATTTGAAGATCTCTTGGAAGTGATTGACGTAACGTCTATAATAAAGTTTTGTCAGTGTATCAGCCTATTGTATAGAGCGACTGACCATTTGTCAATGCTTTAATTGCATGAATGGACAATGATATGACGCCCCAACAAAGGAGAAGAGGCCACATAGTTCTGATCCAACGATCACCACCTCAGCTAAGACAGAATAAATAGGTTCTCTTTGTGAAGAAAGGGAGTTGGCTCCTTTATAATAAAGAAATCAAACACATACCGACAAAAAATTCATGAGAAACTCATCAAGAAATACTTAGCAAGTTTTTCATCAACATTTCTTTACATATTCATTGAATACAAATTTTAATATTAAACATTGTGAGTTTCCTACAAATTATTCATTCAATCTAGCATTCAACACATTTCTTCAAACAAAGAGAGTGGAATATTTTTTATTATCTTGGTTTAGCGATCGTTGATAGTGCGGTTGCCGTTAAAACTTATTGCCAGAGCCCAAACATTTTCATCTCTTGCCGTAAAGTGCCTCCCGCATCAATTTCCAACCGACTACCGTCATTATTTCTGTAAAAACACTTCGAATCCGTACTTGTCGTGGCAAGAGTGAGCCGAACATCTGTTGAGCTCATTTTTTTGGGTCAACAAATTAGCGCCGTCTGTGAAAAATCTAACATTTAACCACGAGTTCGCGTGGAGAAAAGACCAAGCTACGTTTGTAAGTTTGGCAAAATAAAGCTATTGCCCTCTGAAAGAAAGAAATATCCTTGAGAAAGGAATTGTTAAAAAGGAGATAAACTTCATTCTAAGAGATTGAGATGTGAGTCCTGCTGACGAAAATGCCCCAAGGGGAACGAGAGAACACCATGAAGAAGGAGAACCCTCGCGCGCTGCTCCAGCAGCCCATCCACGACCCCCAATGCACAGAAGAGGAGGTTCCAGAGGTGGAAGCAGGGTCACAGCCAAGCTCACTAGGGAAATGGCTATAATGGCTGCCAACATGAGAAACATCACTCAACAGAACCTAGCCATGCAATAAATGTTGATGAACCTGTAAAGGCGAAAAGGCTATCAGGTTCCTCAATACACAATCCCTGAAGATGTCTTGCCTGAAGCTCAAGCATATTACTAGGGAAAAAAGAGGTCCAGAGTCAAGAATTTGGACTTCATTATGACATAAGGGAAGCCTCTTTGGAGAGAGAGGTTGATGTAGATTCATCAACCAATTATGCCCGGGAATACCGCCTGAAGTTCCATTCAATTTTCCTTCGAATCACAAACTAGAAGATAGGCTCCAGAGGTCTACAAGTGTTTTTGATAGGATAGGACCATAGGCACCTAGAAATAGGCTTGCATATCCTCTTCCTCCAATACCTACGAATAGGCAATAGGAAGAGCCTCCGATCAAACCCCCTACAAATAGGCGTGAAAGACAAGACCAGGCTAGGAACGAAGCAGAATCCTCCCAATTACTTCCCCAAACTCGCCAAAGGAAAGATGAGGATTTAGATGAGCCTCAAAGGTCCTGTGATCAAGATGATGATGACAAAACCAACTGAAAAAGAACAAGATTTATAGTAGTAATAAAGATGCAAGAAAAAGAATAATGAAACTTTAAATACTTGGAGCAACATATTTTCTCATTCTTGCATCTTTATTACTACTACAAATCTTGTTGTTTGTCGATTGGTTTCTTATACAATCGTGTTCCGTTTATCTCGCCGGAGTCCGAACGGAAACGTCTCGTGTCATTGAGCCCCTTCTACGTTCAATCTCTGGAGTTATCATGACCGTCAAGCGGCATTAACGTGTTGGATTTGGCTTGCATATGCACAAGTGGGCTCGACATCTGTTTGCAACATTTTTTGGGGTCAACAGATTGACTTTAAGTGGAAGTACAGAAATTTGGTACACCATGCTACCGAATGGAAGCATCCGAAGTTGGCCTAAGTTCAAGAAAGTTTTCTTGAAACGTTTTGCCACCAGCAAAGAAAGAAAAATACTCATCCAAAGATTACAAGATATGAGGCAGCAACAAGGTGAATCTTTAAAAAATTTCATTTCATGCTTCACCGATGAGATGACATATTGCATACAAGTCACTAATAGAGAGGCATTAACTACCCTCAAAGGAGGATTAGACATTAACTCTCTTTTCTGGAGAGACGTACAAAACAAGGATCCTGCCACCTATGCACATGCGCCTGACTAGAAATGATAAGATGCGAAATTCTCAATAAGGAGTTAAAAGATCATATGAATAGGGCCACCAAGGCCTGCCACTTCCACAAATGCAAAGGGAAAGAGGTCATACCTCTCATTTGATGGACAGTCAAGCCACAATAAACCATGGACAAGAACTAGATGTCGCTACACTCAAAGCGGTACCAACTTTAGCCTATGAGGAGGTCAATCCTAGTGCTGGAATGCATCAGTGTCAACCCAACCCAAGACGCCCACCAAAGGGGGGTGGCAAGGGATGAGGTGCTGAACCTAGAAATAGGAACGAAGCACCGTAGTATTGCTCCTATCATTAGTCTTATGATATCAAACAGAGAATTGTCGGGACGTTACAAAATGTCCTTCAAACAACATTCCAAACGGCAGGGCTAACAACTTCGAAACAATGAACAGCGTCGATCCAACCGGAACGACCCTCCAGAGGAAGGAAAAACGACATTGAAAGACCTAGAGAGGGTCAGAGACAACGGCGAGGCCCCCCTCCCACCAAACAGTGCACATGAGCCCATTCAAGAAATTCACACAATCATTGGTGGTCCTCATGTGGGTAGAGATTCTAGAAATTTTTAAAAGAACTACGCCAGAGAAGCAAGCGACCCGGTCATGACAAGCTACATAGTGAACCAATCTCTGAACGGAAGAACAATTTTCCCAATCACTTTTACACATGAGGATACGGTGGAAGTACATTATCCACACTATGATACTTTAGTGAGAAGGGCAGTGGTGGCCTGTAATGGCCTGAAAAGAATGTTGGTGGATAACGGAAGCTCAGTCAACATCATATTTGGTACTACCTTTAACAAAAAGAAGGTGGACCATGAATTGACACCAATGAACTCCACCTTATATGGCTTCATGGGAAACAGAATCATCCCTAGGGGCAAAATCATTCTGGCAATAGAGATAGGGGTAAAACTGTTGATCGCACATCATTACATGGAATTCCTCATAGTTGATAACCAATATGCCTACCACGATGTGCTAGGAAGACCTGCCTTGAAAGAGCTACGGGCGGTCACCTCAATTTATCACTTGTGCTTGAAGTTTTCAATTGAGAAAGGCATTGCCACAGTTCAGGGTGATCAGAAAAGAGCTAGGAAATGCTACTCCAATTCTTCAAGAAAAGCATAACCAAGGACACACGTCATCTTTGCTGACGTTGATATGGATGACCTCCCTGAACAAAGGAAAGACATCCTCATGACCGAAGCTCCTAAGGAAAGAGACATGTCCAGAGTAACACAAGCCCCTGAACAAGGAAAGACTGCTGAAAATGTCGTTAGCCTAGAAGAGCTGGACCCTCACATTATTGACTGTGAGCCTCAAACAGCCCTAATGGAAGAATTGGAAATCTTCCCAATTGATCCTATGCTCAAAAACCTGGATGTGTTTGCCTGGAAACATAGCGACATGATAGGCATCCATCCAAAGGTCAACTGCCATCACTTGAACATCGAACCAGGAGTTACGGCTCATAGGTAGAAAAAAAGGGCTCTCAACCTGAAAAGGTATGAGGCTCTTAAAGATGAGGTAACAAAGCTGATCGATAATGGTTTCATCAGAGAATCTGTATATCCAAAATGGGTATCTAACCTAGTTCTGGTAAAGAAGCACAATGGGAAGTTGAGGGTGTGCATTAACTTTTCAAATTTGAACCAAGCCTGTCCTAAGGACAGTTTTCCGCTTCCCAGGATAGACCAGCTGGTGGACTCAACTACTGGACACCAAATCCTCAACTTCATGGATGCCTACTCTGGATACAACCAAATCCCCATGTTTCCACCAGATGAAGAACACACCTCTTTCATCACAGACAAGGGGCTCTATTGCTACAAAGCAATGCCCTTTGGATTGAAGAATGCTGGTGCAACGTATCAAAGATTGGTAAACAGAATGTTCACCAACCTAATTGGTAATAGACCAGTTGGTAGATGCAACCGCCGGACATGAATTTCTCAGTTTCATGGACGCCTACTCTGGATATAACCAAATCCCGATGTTACCACCAGATGAAGAACACACCTCTTTCATCACAGACAGAGGGCTCTATTGCTACAAGCCAATGCCATCTGGATTGAAAAATATCGGGGCAACATCCCAAAGGTTGGTTAACAAAATGTTTGCTGGCCTCATTGGTAAGACAATGGAAGTCTACGTGGATGACCTGCTGGTAAAAAGTCTGAAGGTAGTGGATCACATTGCACACATTAATGAGACGTTCCAAATTCTGCGAAGGTATTGAATGAAACTCAATCCTTTAAAATGTGCTTTTAAGGTGTCATCTGGAAAGTTCCTTGGTTATATTGTTAACCAACGAGGCATTGAAGCAAACCTCGAGAAGGTAAGAGCTTTAACTGAAATGAGGTCGTCCCAGAAGCCAATAGAGATACAGAGCCTCACCGGACGAGTCGTAGCCCTGAACCATTTCATCTCAAAGGCAACTGATAAATGCTTGCCATTCTTTAAAATCCTCAAATGAGATAAAAAGTTTCAATAGACAGAAGAATACGAGTAGGCTCTACAGGAGCAAAAGAAACACCTTGGTCAAGCGTCTCTCCTCTCCAAACCAAAAGACCATGAGGGCATCTGTGACAATCATACCGATGTTTGGTCATTGGCACAAAAAGTACTGAGGCAAGGGTACTATTGGCCCACCTTGAAAAAGGATGCACAATAATTTGTCCGAAAATGTGACAAGTGCCAACGTTTCGCCACCATCTCAAGGCAGCATTCACAAGAGTTAAGCGTAGTATCTAGCCATTGGCCATTTACAAAATGGAAAATTGATTTAATTAGACCCCTCCCCAAAGGGAGAGGAAGTGATAGCTTTGCAATCGTTGCTATCGACTATTTTACTAAGTGGGTTGAAGTCGAACCGCTTGCCAAGATAGCTGAGGCTAACACTTCCAAGTTTCTTTAGAAAAACCTCATTTGTAGGTTCGGTATCCCTCATTCAATTGTATCAGATAATGGCAAACAATTTGACAACAGAAAAGTCAGAAACATGTGTGAGGAAATGGGCATCAAGAAACATTTCTCCTCTCCACAACATCCCCAAGCCAATGGACAAGTCGAAGCTGTAAACAAGACAATCAAATATACCCTAAAAAGGAAGCTTGATGCCTCAAAAGGAGCCTGGGTAGAAAAATTACCATGGGTCTTGTGGGCAATCTGAACCACTAGCCGAACTGCCACAAGTGAAACCCCATTCTCTATGGCATATGAAGCCGAGGCTATGAGCCATGTCAAAGTGGGTCTCCCATCTCATAGACGGATACATTTCAATGAAATAAGTAATGATGAAATGAGGAGAGGTGGGCTGGAGCTACTTGAAAAAAAAAAGGGATGATTTCCAGGTTAGAATGGCCATGTACCAAAGGAAAATGATTAGATATTACAACGCCATGGTAAAAAAGTGATCCTTCCGAATAAATGATTTGGTTCTTCAGAGAGTATTTATATCCACCAAGGAATCAGGGGCAAGCACCTTGGGACCTAACTGGGAAAGACCCTATTATATCGAGAAAGAAGTTTAGCAAAGAACCTACTGGATTAAAGACATGGATGGGAATATTCAGCCTCATCCATGGAATGTTGAACACATCCGCATGTATTATCAGTAAAGTGTAAATCATAGCTGGAGGTTTTTTCCCAATATTTGAAAATAAATAAAACTTTTGTTAAAGACTCTCAAACACTCCATAAAACGTGGTAGCCTAGAAAGAAAGAACGAAGTCCCTAAAGGGATCACCTCGCTTGAACTCCAAGTCTGACAATACATGCTTCGCATGGATGAACCATCCACCATAGGAGAAAACGTGCACTAGCGCATGCCTTTCTCTGACGAGGTTGAACGTCAAGGAAGAAGCCTTCGCATGGATGAACCATCCGACATGCGAGGAAGCGTGCACCAGTACATGTCTTCCTTAGATGTGGTTGAACATCAAGGAAGAAGCCTTCACATGGATGAACCATCGACCATGTAAGGAAGTATACATTGACATATACCTTCTCTTAATAAGGCAAAACGTCAAAGAATGAATCAAAAAGTGTAAACTATTCAGCCTAAACGCCACAAAGTTCAATCAAGAACAAGCACTGCGATAAGTACTCAAGAAAATTCGACACGGGGCTCTAAATTCGATTAGCTTTATTCAATTAAGTTTCGGTTGTCCCACTCGAGGTAAGTTTGAATTAGCATATTACGGATGACACATAGCCAAGACCCAATTGAAAGTAGAAAATTGAAGACAATAGGATAAGAAAAAGTTCTCTTCAAGTAAAATAGTAAATACAATTAGAGGCCCCAATACTTTACAAGTACAGCGATCAAAACAAACCTAGCCTATTCCTGGAGAGGTGGAGGTACTCTAGTCTCTATGAAAATTTTCGAAGCATGGATGTCAGTCGGAGGTGCGACAGTTACCATCTTCTGGACCCTCCTTTATAACCACTTCAACAGCCTCATCGCTAGAAGTTTGAGTTACCAACTCAACAACTTCGTTACTAGTAGGAGTTTGAGGCATTCCTTCTTCAATAAACTCAGCCTTCAGATCCGAGACGTCGAGATTATGGAATAGCTCTCCTATCCTGCTAATCACCTCACTGTAGGCATATCCCCTCCAATATGAGCTGAGGAGTCGATACTCTTTGATAGAATGGAAATTTGCAACGTAGGTCCTCACATCAATTTCGCCCGCTTCGACGACATCCAATTCATATTTCCTACATTCGTTGATTAACTGATCCACCTAATTTTCCATAAAGTCATTAGCCCTTTTAGCGTTTGTCAGTTGGAAGTTGGCTTGTTTCAATGCCTCTGCAGTTAGTTTTTGAAGGTTGCCGAAATTTTCCATCTTCTCGGTCAACGAAGCCACTTCACATTGCGACTCATAAACCTCCTTCTTTATGGCCTCAATTTTGGCTAGAGCAAAGGATAGCTTCGCCTCATTCCCAACTTTTTTAGCCTTTACCTCCTCATCTTCTGCTCTCACCCTCTTCAACTCCGCCTCGGGGGCATTCGACTTTTCATACGAAGCTTTGTTTTTCTGTTGAATGTCAGCGAACGCTTCCTAACATTCAAGGGCTACTCCGAAAACCCTAGCGCATTTGCTCACAAGAGTGGTGGTCAGGTCTACTACATCATAGGTGGCTACATAATCTTACCATCTTTCGGTCCAAAATTTATTAAAGACCTCAATTGCACCTCAAACCTCAACAGGCAGCATCTCTATTATCGCCAGGGTGATTTCACTGTCACAATCTCCCAGGAAATTTCCAGGCTTTCCTGGGGTCCTTTCCACCTTTTTCTTAGAGGCTTCTATGGCTACCGGTGCAGTATCCTCATCCTTATTGCTTGCAGCCACTCTTCCACTGCCAGTGGACCATCTTCACCATCAAACGTAGGTGGGTGGTATCTCCTAAATTGTTCTATTACTGGCACTGTAGAGTTAACTGGTTGTGAAGCTTGTCTCATCTCTTGCACTGCCTTAAGTAATTTCCTAATGACGTCGACTTGAGTTGGTGGTGCCATAACCTTCATAAAATCTAAAAGTAGTTCGTAAAGGTTGACTAACATACCAACCACGTAGACAATGAAAGATAACTCAAAAAAATGGAAATTGGAAACCAAACATCGTTTCATCTATAACTCCACTTCTCTTGGTGGTGCCATAACCTTCATAAAATTTAAAAGTAGTTCATAAAGGTTGACTAAGCATACCAACCACGTAGTCAATGAAAGATAACTCAAAAAAAAATGGAAATTGGAACCCAAACATCGTTTCATCTATAATTCATTCTCTTAATGAGGGTACCTGAATAGGACGGAATGTATGCCGAATAATTTGAATAAAGTAAAATGTCAAACCTACTCTAAATTCTATCTCTCTACTCTCCTTTGGTCACACATGATTCGGCGTTCGAAAACTCTCCTAGTGCTGGATCAGCGTCTTCCTCTGGTTCTTCTTCTTCTTTTGGGTCTTCTTCGAGTTCCTCATCAGGTACTATCCCATCTTCTCACCTAGGTTTGGGCTCGAGCATTGGCTCATGTTCTGGCTCCCCTTCAGGTGTAACCCCAAAGCGGTACTCAAAGTACCAAATCTCACGTAGAAGTTGTCGTACTCTATTTCTATATTAGGGAACGCTAGAGCATCTGTGTATATGCTATGAGCTACCTCTGCATAGTCTCTTCGAAAAGTCGAGAGTAAGTGATGGGTCAACCAGCAATTACAGGTCACATAGCCATGATGTATAGACCGATCACATACAACATTCAGCTGCTCTACGTGTTGGGCANTTGGGCAATTGTCCAATCAAGTCTAGGCCTGAAGCGATCATAATCTTTGATGGCTTGTTCTACATCATCGAGTACATTTCTACTAATGAGTGCCATGTCCTAAACCAATTATGTAAAGTCCAATTATGTGGGGTTATTCATCTCTCTTAGTTAAATTTATGAGGACGTAAAAATTTAAAAACTCTTTCAAATTATTCTCAAACTTGTCTTTCTTTCTTTCTTTCTAATTCGGATACACTTTCTTTCTCTTTCTTCTAAGTCTCCTAAATCATTAAAATAGGTATCCGAAATAAGATAACGTTAAACTTCATAAACTTCTCTACCTTCGGAGTCGACGGATCGAATGATGGCAGTGGCAACTTTCATTAATAATAATTAAATAATGTAGAATGTCTCTTTGAAAATCTTTCTTTTTTGAAAATTTGTCGGTCTACAAAAACGCAGACTGGCTCTGATACCATGTTGTAATGGCCCGTGTTCCGTGAATCCAAAGTGCCACGTCATCCTCATTTGTC
>CAIGRO010219727.1:0-13052 GCA_903798355.1 Fraxinus baroniana | reverse complement strand
AAATTAAGGGCATATTTACGGCCTGTAACTGTTTACTTAATTTCTAATGTCAATTTGGTTAAGTATATGTTTTCTCATCCTGTTTTACATCAAAGAATAGGCCTTTGGACTTTGGCTTTATCGGAATTCAAAATACAACATATACCCTAAAAGGCAGTGAAGAATCAAGCATTGGCTAACTTTTTGGCTGATCATCCGTGCTTAGATACGCCCAAAGAAGTTGAACCGAAAGTGGACTTATTTGAGTTGAAACCTTGGGTTTTATACTTCGATGGATCGAAAACTTCTGGAGGGACGGGGTAAGAATAGTTTTAATAAATCCTCTAGGGGTTTATTACAATTTTGCATTCACTTTGGACGAAATGTGTACCAATAATCAGGCTGAATATAAGGCCTTAATTGTAAGACTCGAATTGTTATTAGAATTGGGAGTGAAGAATGTAGTCATTAAGGGCGATTCCCAATTAGTAATTCACCAGTTGATTGGTAACTTTAAATGTCAAAGTGAATCTACCATAAAATAGTACAAAATCGCCCAAGAGTTGTTAGAAGAATTTGATCAAATAGAGCTTGAATACGTTAACAGAATGTATAACGATTTAGCGAATGAATTGGCCCAAATGGCTTCGGATTACTCAGGGGTGCTGAATGTAGAATCTACTTGCGAATATGGGGTGATCTTGCCCGTAGTACAACGAAGGGCGAGAATGATCAATGTTCATTGCATACAAGACAGAGATGCAATAAATTGGAAAGAGGAAATAAAAGGATTCCTGAAGGAACCTAGCAAAAAGGGAAATAGGAAGATGAAACTACATTCGTTGAACTACACACTAATAGAAGAAGAGTTATTCAAAAAGCGTCCAGACGGTGTTTTGTTAAAGTGTGTAAGTTCGCAAGAAGCCAAAGTAATCATGGCTGAAGTATATGAAGGGATATGGGGAGCCCATCAGGCTGGCCAAAAAATAAGGTGATTAATTATTAGGAATGGATGTTTTTGGCCTAATATGGGAGAGTCTTACGTCTAGTATGCAAGAAGTTGTCTAGCATGCCAAAAGTATGGCATAATACAAAGAGCGCCAACAAGAGAAATGTCACCTATCATTAAGCCTTAGCCGTTCAAAGGTTGGGCGATAGATTTGATAGGGAAACTTTATCCCCTATCGTCCAAGCAACATACATTCATAATAGTTGCAACGAATTTTTTCACTAAATGGGTGGAAGCAATACCTCTAAAATGGGCGATAGATTTGATAGGGAAAATCTAACCCCCATCGTCCAAGCAACATACATTCATAATAGTTGCAACGGATTTCTTCACTAAATGGGTAGAAGCAATACAACTAAAAGAAATTTCCCAAAAGAGTATTATAGAGTTCATTCGTGACCACATTATATATAGGTTTGGGATACCACAAACTTTGATGATGGATCACGGAACTTCTCTAAACGGAGACCAGGTGAAAGAATTTTTGAGCGAGTTTGGAGTTAAGCTAGTAAACTCCACACCTTATTACGCTCAATTCAATGGACAAAAAGAGTCCTCAAATAAGATTTTGAATAACATTATAAGGAAGATGATAGATGAAAATGCCAGGAATCGGCATGAATACTTAAACAAGGTTTTGTGGGCTTACAGGACATTGCCATGCTCAAGTACCAAAGTAACCTCGTTTCAGCTTACTTATGAACAAAAAGCGGTGGTATCTATGGAAATCAATGTGCAATATATCAGGGTAGGTCTACAAAGTAATTTAAGTGATAATGATTATACAGAATCACTAATTCAAGTCTATTAGAACTGAACGAATTAAGATTGTACATTCTAGATAGACTGCAAGTTTAGAAGCGAAAAATGGCTAGGTGTTATAAAAAAAAAGGTCATAGTTAAATCTTTTAACCTGAATGATTTGGTGTGGAAAATAATACATCCTTTGGGTAGTAAAGATCCAAAGTATGACAAGTGGTCGCCCAACTAGGAAGGACCATACAGAGTGAGAAGCATATTGCCTAATGGGGCTTGCTACTTAGAGAATTTAGATGGTACTAGGCATATAAGATTTATTAATGGTAAGTACCTAAAAAAATATGTTCCTTCCATTTGGGAAAGCGAACAAATATAGGCCCACACCATGTCGACTAATCACAAGTATATTGAATGATCACGTCCAAAATAAAATGATAGCGAAATACGTTCAAACAAAATTCTTTATTACTAAAATGTTTTTTACAAATCCAAAGAGACAAAAATAAACAAAATATTACATAAGCCGCTATTTAAAGCAGGTTATCATTCTTTTCCAATTGACTACAATGGAAAGAAATGGATTAGCCTCCATCTCCTTCCTAAATGCATTGCTGCAGTGAGAGGTAGAGAAAACCTTTGCTGCTGGGAGAAGCACTCTCAGCATGCAATTGAGGCCAAGAAATGCCATCAACAAACCATTGGTCCACATCAAGATCCCTCACTGGAGATCACAAATGGAAAGGACGCTGAGAAGACATTCATGGCCCAAAGAACATTTTCTACAACTCCCATACCAAAGGATACCTAGAGATCAAATGGTGAATCCGAAATACAAAGGAATTAGTTCCATTAGGAAAGGAAACAATGGATCCCTTGGACACAAAAGATCCATCAACAAAAACTGCAGAAGGCAACAAGGGAGAGATTTGCTAGAAAATAAGGGCAAAGATGATGAAGATATAACAAGCACACAGCTTTATAGAAAGTTGAATACAAAAGATCAGAATATGAATAGCCAAATGTGCAGAAATCGAAATTGAAAGCCCAAATCCCGAAGGGATGCCAGAAGGTCAAGAGTCTTTCTCTACAGGAAGCTACACTAAAAGAAATACACGAGTACGAGGTTAGTAATTAAAATGTGGAGAATATTAACGATTACAGAATACGCTGATTGTGTTGTTACAAAACTCATGCAAAAACATGGCATGCAAATGAATAAAAACTACTTCATTAATGCTGCCAACCACGAATTACATGGGCAAGTTTCAGGACGACATCGTCCTACAAAAGAATATTAAAATCAAGTGTCATGAATTACAACTTTCCCCACATAGAGCGCATCCGCTCTCTAAGCTTTCCCCACTCATCGCCTTGTCTATTGGAGGCATTGGGTAGCACAACCACATAATCCTCATCAACCTTCAGCTTGGTATAACGCTCAAGCAAAGGCTTGTGTTTCTCAATCTCTTAAGTAGCAACACGCTTCTTTGTAGCTAACCTAGCTCTGCAGTCATCCATTTTGGCTTGAAACTCCTTCATCTCCGCGACCAATTTCATCATCAATGAGTTTTCAAACATAACTTTAGAAGAAAGCTCGTTTAAGTGGTCCTTGGCTTTCTCGAGCTCTTTGAACAGAGACTTATTTTCATTAGAGGTACGGAGATACTGAGTTTGTTGGGCTTTCAGCTCAAAATTTCTAGCTATCAAGGAACTGATTTCTGAGTGAACAAGCTTCATTGACAGATTGAAGTCAGTCGAAATACTGAGCAAAGGAAGTTCAAGTGCTTGAGCCATCTTTGCACTCAGTTGCTCAAATGTAGTCTTTTAGCCAGAAGCGCTGGCTCGATGGACATCCATGTCCATGAAAGCAACATTTTCAAGCAATGATTGCTTGAAGACGTTCATATTTTCTTCTGAGGAAAATGAAACAGAAGGATGGCCAACAGAAGAAAAGTCAGAAGCCGAACTTGTCTTCGCCTGCTCCCAAGAAGTAAGCATGTCTTGAATAGAGCTTAAAATAAAGTCAGCTTCCTGCAAAGAAATGGCAAACATTGAGCACTCCCATTACAGTGCACAAAGTGAAGATGAAAGGTGAAGCAAAGGATACCACATCGACAACTTGAGTTACTTGGGGCACATCATCAGGCGCTCCAACCACTTGAGGAGACTTCCTTTTATTTGAACTAGCAGTTTGTCCCACGATGAGCAAATCTACAGGAATTTCTGCAGGAATCAAGCTATGATTAGTTATGATTCAATAGTACGGACCAAAGAAAAAGACTTTATACGCTATATCACATTCTGGCTCAACGAGTAGAACGTCAGATGCCTGGAGAAGCTGAGGTTCTCCAACTTGACTGGAATCTAAAGTCCCTTTTCCAAACGACTTAGATGAAGAAACCTGAATAGAAGATGGAGGACTAGGATCAGGTGAAGGCAGGACCTTCAAAGAAGAAACATCACCTTTCTGAAAAAGTCTAGGCAACATATTAGCCTACGAAGGATTTTTACAAGTAAACAAGCTTTATTTTAAGAAACAAAGTCAAATACCTTTCTTCTGGCTACAAGGGAAATGTTATCATCATCATCATCTGGCGAATTTATCAAAGTAGAAGTTGGCCTTTTACGGCTGGAGATATCCTTAGTAGTGTCGGTTGGAATAGAGGAAGAACCAAATAAGGTAGATTTGGTTGCAGCACGTTTAATACGGACATGGGAAGACTTTGGAGGAAAAATAGGATTCTTGGAAGATGGAGGAATAGCCAAAATAGGATGAACAAAGGAGGAATCAGGACTCTCCAGCAAATGGAAAGCACAAGTAACATCGGTCGTGAACAACCTGTGCTTCACAACCGGCCAGAGTTGAGCGAATAGAGGATGAGTGGCAGAAGTAGGATTAAAATGAGCCATAGAAAAATCTTGGGTCAGAACAGCATTGCGATCATCAATAACCTCTGCCTCCGCTTTGGTAATGATATGAAAACGGTCCGTCAAACTCTTAGAGAAGCATAAATGAACAGACAAGTTTTGGCTGAAACCCAATTGGTGAGTAAAGAAATGAGGAGCATATGTCTCAACTCCAGCTTTGGAATTAGTGCCATTCTAGATATCATGGAGAGTTCCCTCCCAATCAGGAATTGAGCCCAAACAGATAAAATAGTGCCCGCATTAATCATGGTGATGGAAGGCTGTACATAAATAGGAATTTGATGAACAGAGAAGGGAAAGAAAGAAGGAATAGAATCTAAAGTATAAAAGAGTGTGAAAACTTCCTTACTAGACATCCCCACAGGGTTCAATTGATTGATAAATAACCCATAGCAGCTAACTGGTTTAGGGGGAATTTGGATGACCCCAAACTGTGGAAAATATGCTCTCAACCACAATTGAGCAAGCCAAGAGGCCCACTACCAGTAGAAGATGCACCATTTCGTAGCTGAGATTGAAGAGCAGCGATGCCTCTATAAAAGACGGCTAGGAAAAGAGAACAAAGATTCAAATACCTATCACGTGCTAACTCGTGTACTATGGGTAGGTAAGATATGGAAGGCTTCATGCTGGGCATGCATGAGACATATTTACATAGCCAAACCTGAAGGAAAGCTACTCACTCAGCATGAGTGGATTCAGTGGCAGTATTTTTGTAAATTTCTTGCATGCCCGAATAAGAGCCAATAAGTTTTTTGTCAAACTTTGGGGTAGCACCAGTGACCATGATGTTGGGAGAGATGGTGTCGCATAGAGCTAGAAGGTTAACTAAAGCCCCAACATCTAGGTAATAGACATTGGACCAAGAGGAAAAATGAAAGTATTGTACTCAGAGGACCAGAAGCTCAAAGCAATTGGAAAAAAAAACACGGAATCAAAGGTTGGAGGGCGAAGCGCGATTTCTAATAAATCAGAAATCTTAGCGCGATCAAAAATGGCTTTGGTGGGGCCATCCATCATCATACGTGCATGCCAAAAACAAAACGTCGCATCAGATTTGGGCCAAGTACAAATACCTTTCTCCTAGATGGGCTTTAATGGAAAAGGGCTCAGAAATGGGAGGGTCTTGAGTGTAGGGAAACAACTGGCCCACCGCGGCTTGTCCCACAGAATCAACATCATTGAATAATGGGTCCAAGTAAAACTCATTGTGTTCAGAGTTTGCTGATGATAGGAAAACTGGAGACACATAGGGTTTGGTAAAAAGTTTTTGATAATCTTCGAAGCGAAATGAACTCCCTGGTGTTGCCATTTATCAAGAATTTCTCAAAGGTATTAGAGTGCAAGTGTGGAGAGAAGGGGCGAGAAGATGAGTAGTAATCTCACAAAGACGTAATAATGTAGGATGTGGGTATAGTGGCGCAAAAGAATGACGTGATCTGGGCTTTATAGGAGTAACGTATTATTTCGCCTGTTGGAATGTATTAGGACACCGCCAAGCAAACAATTATGACTAGGATTCTTCCCATTTCTTAGGATTTTAAGTATCATGGGAAGATACAAAGAATGAATATGGCATAAGATTAATAATCGATATTAATTTTACCATATTGGGGGGGTAATTGGTGACGCATAAAATATGGCCCAATTAAATGGCCCAAGAAGTAAAGCCCTAAATAGGAGATTTTAAGGATAGGCCTAAGGAAAACTATGTGAAAGGCCCAAGATAGAGTTGCACGATGGAAACCCATCATCTCCTAAGTCTACAAGACGCCCAAAGCTCTGGGCGAATACAGCGCTTTATTTAATGCTCAAGGCGACAGCGTTATTATCGGTCAAGCTTACGGAACGCCCAGAATTCGGACGCATTGCTACTTCAAGTGACAGTTACCAAGGCAGTTAAAAGACAATCTCACCATGCCACACTATTAAGGAAGCCCAGGTTATTAGCAGTTCAATGGTGGAGGTAACAACGACAGTTAGAAATAGAAGTTCCATGACAAGTTAGCCATGATGAAGAACGTGGGTAGTTACAGGACGACCAGCAGTTTCAGACGGTTCTACAGCAAACATCCACTGAGTATAAAAAAGAAGAGAAAGTATAGGATAAAGGACCCCGAATCAAACACTCTCAAACAGAGAATATGTAATTTTCATTATCTTTACTTTCATCGCATCTTACTTTCCTTGTTCTGTGTGCTTGCACCCCTTGAAGGCATTTCTTTTCTCACTCGTTGTACATCTTCATAAATAGAAGCACCCATTTTTGGGACTTTATCTCAATAAGTTTGTTCCTTACACAATCATCTGAACCTTCTCCTAATTGTTAGCGAGGATCGACTCAACCGCGCAAAACGATACCGCTGCCGAAGAAAATGGTAATAATCACTTTAGGATCATGCAAAAGCACTTATTTTTCTTCATTACCATCTATCTTAATGATGGATTAAAAATCAAACACCTTACCATAAAAGTTCTACAAGTTTTTTTGGAAAAAAAAAAAACTTATGAAAGATTTGACCATCGGAGAACTGTAGTCATTTCCAAAGCCCACTATTAATGGATGTACTTTCACTTGCATGACTTAACTATTAGTGAATACAACTCTAACTATTCAAAATTAATTTTGTATGGAGAAAAATATAATTGATGAAGATATGTTGGAAAAAACTTTCTTCACCTTTCATTCTCGAATATGCTCCCACAGCAACAATATCATGAGTAAGATTTCAGAAAAGTACTCAAAACTTATATCTTCCTACTCGTAGTTGAACAAAACAATAAATTGTTGATGAAGAATCACGAGTTACATCCAATTGGTTCTGTAACATTGCCTAGGAGGAAATGATACAACATTGCCTTAAGCAAACAGAATATCAAGAAATGGACGTGAACACATATGTAAACATTGACATGGAAGAGATTATGGACGAAATAATTGACAAAAATATCACCAACAAGGCAACATTTTTAAGAAGCACAAAGCAAATGAAAATAACTTATCCTAAAAGGAGAATAAAGAAAGTTGTTTTAGATGTAGAATGAAAGAGTATTAGACATATACAAGTATGACAAAGTATCTTGTGGATCTCTACAAAAAATTAATCAAAAACATAAAAAAAACAAGTGGAGATATATTTTGTCGATTTTGACGATCCAATTGATATGGCTTGCTTGGACATCTCTAATTTTTTTTTTTTTTTTTATATGATCCAAATGGCAACCTTGATCATTTAATTAGAGATGGTGCGCTCCATCACGTCGATTAGTTTATTTTCAATGTCTTGATATTTCTTTTTAATTCAAAATTTTAGTTCGAAATATTTTTATTTAATTTTCGTTCAGTTTGATATTTAAAATTATTAAACTATTTCTAGTTGATTGAAGTATTGCTCAACTCCTTTTGGTTATAGATCTCAATTTTTAACATATTTATTTGGTCATGTCTATAGGTTTGGGATGAATTATCAAGATATCTGTTTAGCTAATAGTGCAATTATGCATACTATTTTTCAAGATAAAAATAAATTTTCAAACTTAATATTAACAGAAAATAATGTTAATATCATATCATGTGTATTGAATATCGCTGAGAACTCTAGAAGGGCTAGTATTATTTCATCAAATAATACAAAATTATATATTGACAATGCAATGAAAATTTTACTTTGTTTTAAATATATTTGCTGCAGTAGATATTTCATTGAGACGATATAAGAAAACAATATTAAATATCTTTGTATAACCTTTTTTGGTATATGGTAAGAAATAGATAGAAAAATTTACGGCACTCATTTCTAACATATACTATACATTCATAAAAATGATTAAATCAAACACTATCATGAATTCAAAGTTCATTGACCAAAAAATTTATACTTTGGTATGACCGACTTGAACATTCAAGGGCAATAATGATGCGTCAAATAAATGACAACTTATACCGACATCCCCTAAAGAGCCAAAAGATTATTTTACCTAGTGATTATAGTATACTAATATGCAAGACAAGTTACTCATCAAACCTTCCATTATAAAGGTTAATGTTGAATATTTAACTTTTTTGAAAAGAATTCATGGAGATGTATATGGTTTGATACACCCACCTTGTAGACCATTTTGTTATTTTTTTATTTTAACTAATTCTTCTGTGGACCCATTTCTGCTTACTTTCTACTGTGAATGTAGCTTTTGTTAGACTTCTTGTCTAAATCTTAAATTTCGATATCAATTTTTTGATTACTCAATTAAGACAAGTTATTTTGATAATGATGGTGAATTTAGATCACTAGCAATGAATGAGTATTGTATGTCAATTTGCGGTGTCATTGAACATTTGGCTGCTCATGTAGAAGTGTCGTTTATTAAAAGCACTAGTGGCGCGCACGTGCAATGCACGCGTTCCAGTTTAGTTGGCTACGTAACAGCGTTGAGTGATTTTTAATTATTTTACACAAATAGTAGTTGATGCCAAATTTTCTATTGTGCTTAAGCCCTTATCTGCAATACAAATCAATATAGCAGTACAAAACTTGAAATTCATTATAAACAGAAATAGTGTTTTGTGTGGTCATAACCACTTTGACAGCTAACAAGTTTACTTATAAGTACACTTTTTAAGCTTAGTCATAAAGGGTTTGTTTTGGGGACCTGTGGGCAAAATTAAAGCTAGTTAGAGTTGAAAGAACGTTTTATCCTCTTATGCTATGTGGCAACGGGACGGGTATGGGATAGGTTGCTCATTCCCACCCCCGTCTCGTTGGTTATTTTTGTTATCTTGTACCATTCTCATACCCGATTAAAGTGGGACATGGCAGGGTCGGGGTTGGGCGGGGGACCCCATTTATTATTTATTTTATTTTTTGCTTTTATTTCCCCATTTATCGTCCCATTTATTTTTTTCTTTTTATTTTTTATTTATTTTATTTTTCACTTTTATTTTTTTTTTATATATTTAGTTAGTAAATATTATTACTTTTTTACTAATTTGGTAAAAACAACTTATGTTCTCTTTAAAAATGATGACAAATTTATTATCTTTGTTCGATAAAAAACTTAAATGTGAAATTAATTTTAAACGGGATGGATAGCAAGGTGAGAACTATATTTTTCGTACTCGCCCAGTACCCACTTCGAGGTAATGACCATCGCCCCGTTCCCAGCCTGTTTACCCGGTTAGGCGGGTAATTCCCGCCCCATTTGGGGTTGACCTCACGAGTATAGGGTTAAACGGGATTTTTTTGCCATCCCTAAGTGGGATCCTTATAATTCATTGAACATGCTAATATTTTTACCCTAACACTTTATTCTTCTCTCTCTAGAATTGAGAGTTCACTGAATAAGTGTCAAGGACCCCATCATATACACAATATCAAACAAAAACAGAACAAACAATCTTTGACATCATCTGTATGTTTACTTAGGAGTCCTCACTCATAGAGAAGATTCTAGTGTTCAACGATGTACTTCACAAGTATACTCAGAAACTGATGCTACAAGGACAACATCGAAAAAAATACGTTATAAAAAATTACAAAATAAGAAATTTACCGATTTTTTCATCTTCCCCTTGCACAAATATGCATTCACCGAGGCAGTTTATACAAAGATGTTAGTTCCATTACAAAAATATGCATATTGTTCTACGTATGAAAGAAGTATGCATAACCTTATAGATATGCTTAGATTCTTAGATGTCAAATACTTGTTGTATAATTGTTAAACTCGCCTAGTGAATCTCTAAAGGAAACACAACATACTGATTACTTTTTTCCATAAGAAAACAAAGGAAGAGGATTTATCTTTAGAGCTGAAATAGAATTCTGCCACGACAAACATGTAAATTAGCGTCACATACCTTCCCCGTCTTACCTTCAATTGCACCTTCCCCATCTGACCTTCAATTGCAACTTCAGGCTAGCAGGTTACAAGCATTTAGATGATCAATGACGTATGAAATATGATCAAAATACAAGGATAAACAACATCATTAGTTTCACATTGATACAGCTCATTATGAGATAAGCAAGCAATTAGATGAAGTTAAAATTTGAGGGGGATAAATACACATCAACCAACATAATTTCAAGAACTACAAGCAATCTGAATAGGAAAATCATATCACTACAACAGTAAACAATCAGCTAGCTTACTCTAAGAATCCATAACTCTTAAATCCTCAAGCCTAGTTAACTAATAATATAAGAACAATGGATGTAATTTGTCATTCTCAAAAGAGGAAAAAAAATTTAAATAATTAAAATAAAACTATGACATACATCCGAGAATCTGGAGCTCTCACTCGTCCAGAATGGAGAAAAAAAAGAAATAAAAAACTTGAAAAAATGTCGATGAAAGCCATCTCTTAAGAAAAATGTAGAGGAAACTCACTTTCCTCTTGAGAATTTTAAGCAGTTAAGCCAAAGCAATAATGCAAGAAATTTTATATTGCCATATAAGCTATTCAAGAATTGCAAGAAAGAATGTTCATTAGTTCCCACTTCTATGGCTTATTGTGCTTTATAAAACTTCCTTATGGAAGTCAAAAATGGATATGGTAGTCCTTGTCAAGTAAACCACTAAATTTGATGCTATTCCATAGAAGGACATTCTTTCAAATGATGGGATAAGAAGTGCATTCAATATAAATCACATCTTTTTCCTAAGGGAATCCTGGCCTGATGTAGGAAACTTAATCGGAAGGCGTAAACGTGTAACAAAAATTTTATAATTTCACAAAAAGAAAACAAAATTAACTAATAAATAGACTCACTAATTCCAACACACTAAGTGAGCTAGTAGCTACGAAAGGGATGTTTGACAAGAATTGAAACTAAATTTCTCCATCGGTTTTGCCTTGACTTACCATAATCAAGTTTCTTTTTTTCCGTCCTGAACAAGCTCCCTTAGCTGCTTTAGGGTAACACATTTGCTGCAAACATGATGTCAATCCCGTTTCATATTATCTAGGTCTAGGACATCGAGCAACTACATTACTTACCAATTTTCTCACTCTGCAACTTGGAATAGATTCAAGACCGTAAAGCAATTTAGATAATAAACATTCAACAGTTCCAGCACTTCATAGAAACTTCCAAATTGACTAATATTTTTATCCATTTACTCTAGATTACAAATTCCAATGTCTCTTCAAGTTCGCAACTTCCAATAATCATGTATATTATTTATACAATAACCACAAATGACAACTACCCACAAACTGCAACACCAAAGAGAAACTAACATGAAGAAGATAATCAAATTCTAATATAGAAAATTTAACAAACAACCCAGGAAAACAAACTAAAAGGAAAACATTCTTAACCAAAAATGCAGAGGCACTCAATAAAAATGAAAGCAGAATACGAATTGATAGCTAACAAAGACACAATATTGGGGATTTTTTGAAATCCGATCGACCACCTACCTTGCCATTTGGTGTAACCAGTAGCAAATAGATACCAAGGAAACCTCTAGCGCCCATGTTAATATAGAATCTATAGGTAGACAATAACTTGTGAAAAATCCAAATAAACATATATAATTGCAATCTCTTATGTAAGATAATTAAAAAATGATGGCCGTAGGCAAAAACAAGAGAATATAGAAATCAGATTGTAAGTGGGAAAATGAAGAAACTAACCATAAAAAAGCGTCCCCTTCTATTGTCAAAAATGTCAAAATAAAATACCTACGAGGATATACCCTAGAAAAACAGAGACAAGAAAAAATATTAGGAGGCCAATACAATGTTTGGGATAGGTGTATATGTGTATGTAATTTCTATAGGTGCTTTAATGTCGAGCTGGATTTCTTTGCTAAAAACTTCATGGTTATCAGAATTAGCATAGTAAATGAACAAATGAAGGAACCAGGAGATGTTGATGGAGGGGACTATAAGGGTGCACCTGGTGGTTAAAGTCTTCTTGGAGATCTTAAGGTATCATCTATACGGATTCTTCTTCAGGTCGAAAAATGCTTTAAGTTATCCTTATAAAAAACCCCATGAGAAGAGCTTTCAATTGTCAGCAACAATACAATGGTGAATAGATGTAATAAATTTCCGTACTTATGAAATGCAAACTCCATACTAAAATAGATCATAAGATAAATAATATTTCAGACATAAGCTGACGTCCCACAATTCTTGAGAAAAATACCAAATTACTTTTGCAGAAGAAGATGCTTCAATTAGAATTTGATACTCCCAGAGAGGAATATACAAACACCTACAGAAAACCCACGCAAGCACATATATAGGGAAACACCTGCCTAAGGATTTTTGCTGTGATTTAGATTTGATGTAAATAAAGGGCGAACTTAAACCATAACAATATAAACTTGAGGTCTACACCAGAGACGGAGCTAGGGGGGCGGG
>CAIGRO010219719.1:0-10268 GCA_903798355.1 Fraxinus baroniana | reverse complement strand
TGCGCAAATACTATCAATGATGTAAAACATCTTGTATAAGTAAGCTTTGAATCAAATAAAATGCACCTTTCTTACGCACGAGTTATGAGCCATGGGACCCAGAAGCTCTAAGAGAGCACCTTATTTTCCGAAGCTCTAAGAGAGCACTTTATTATTCGAAGCTCTAAGAGAGCACTTTATTATTTGAAGCTCTAAGAGAGCACGTTATAATCTGAAGCTCTAAGAGAGCACCTTATTATCTGAAGTTCTAAAAGAGCACGTTATTATTTGAAGCTCTAAGAGAGCATGTTATTATCTGAAACTCTAAGAGAGCACCTTATTATCTGAGGCTCTAAAAGAACACTTTATTATTTGAAGCTCTAAAAGAGCACTTTATTATTTGAAGCTCTAAGAAAGCACATTTCTGTTTGAAGCTCAGAACATTTCATTTTCCCAAGCTCTAAGAGCATTTTATTATTTGACGCTCTAAGAGAGCACAAAGATCTAAGGAACAACCGATAACGTGCGAAGCTCAAAAGTTTGTTGAAAGTCGCGTCGAAAGTTGTTATTACGCATTGAAAGTTAAAGCAACTGAAGGTAACATAATAATAAAAATAAAGGAGGAAAGAAAGCTTCATTATAAACAAAGGAAATTGGACCGAGGCCCTTACACTTGAATAAATTCAAAAAAGAAAAGAAATGTACTAGACCTAAGGGGGTGGGGGTTGCAAGCCCTCAAAGGGGATAATTGCTGTGGAAGCCTCTGCAGCAAGAACCTCCTCCACTGACTCACCTTCGAGGTCAATTACTTGATCCCCATCCAGTGGAGTCTGAGGTTCGCCTTCTTCTTCTTCCATAAACTCAGCCTGAAGCTCGGTAGTGGGGAACTGAGTATGCTCCTCCATCCACTCTATGACCTCGTTATAGGCATATTTCCTCCAATATTTCCCAAAACGTTGATACGCCTCGGTCAAGTGGAAGTTAGCCACAAAGCAATCTTCAGCTTTAATACTGGCTTGTTCAGCATCCTTCCGAACCGTCTCCACCTCTTCTACAAGGCCATTCACTTGGGAGGTCAATTCGGCCACCCTCTTATTCACTTTTTCTAAGGCCTCGACAGTCAGCCTCTGATGGGCATCGGAATTCTCAACACGCTTCGTCACCGAAGCGACCTCACTGTTAGAAACATGAACCTCTTTCTTCAAAGACTCGATATGAGCAAGGGCAGAAGTGAGCTTCACAGATTCCACAGCCATTTCCTTCTTCAAGGCCTCAAAGTCTGCCTTGGCCTTAGAAGCCTCATCCTTGGCTATTTTCTCCAACTCCTCCGCTTTGGTAGCCTTGCTCGTAAACCCACGATTCTTTCCCTGAAGGCTCTTGAAAAGGGCTTCAGCCTTTATGGCCATGCCAAAGGACCTCCCAGCCTGAGCTACCATCGTTTAAAAAATATTCACAGCGTCGTTCTCTTGGATATAGTTCTACCACTTATCTATCCAATCTTTGTGAAAGGTAGTGGTAGCCGTCTGGATCTCTGGAGGTAGAAGTGCCAAAGCCTCTGAGGCAAGTTCGTCAGTTCGGCACGCCATACGGCCTTTCTGCCTGGAAGCATCAGAAGTACTGGATTCCAAAACCCTAGACTTCTTGGTAGGGATTTGTCTGACAGGCTCCGCTTCAGTGGGCCTTTTCTTCCTCCCCTGGGGCCGCTGCTATGGAGCTGCCCAAGACTTTGTCCCCTATTGGGACCTTAGAATGGGGTGACAGGGCATCGTTAGAACCACCCGCCCTATTGGGGCCCGGAATCTTGAATCGCTTCTTCGGCTCCTCCACTACGATGTTCTTCCCCTTATCAGCCGCAGGAGAGCGTCCCTCCTCATGAGAAGTAGCCTCCCTGCTGACCTTTTCAATTTTCTCTTTAATTTTCTTCCCAGCCACGGAAGTGGATTTCAGGGCTTTCCACGTGGTGGAAGTTGAAGTAATGATCGAAGCCATGTCCGAAGTATGGTGCCTCCTCCTCTCGAAATGATCTATGAATGAACATAAATAAGTAGAGGTCATCCAGATAACAAAAAGACCTTAGTCAGATGTTGAAAAGTTTCTTACCCCGACGTGCCATTAGTCCGAAGTCTTCAAACAATCTTGTCGACTGGATTAAATGGGAAAAGTCACGAGCCTCAAGAGGTTTCTTGTAAATTTCAGAAAGGGTTTGCCACTCAAACTTCATGAACTCGAACCTCTGAACTGTGCCTGTGAAACAAAGTAAATAGTTAAGTACCAAGCCTCGTTAATCTGACAAAATAGGCAACAAAGTGCGAACTCACGACAATCAGAATAGGAGGTTAGGGCTCTAATGTGGGGGACGACGGCACCCTCACACTCTTGCCACTTCTCCCTGATCCAGAACCAGGTCTCTTTCCACCCTTTAATGGACGAAGGAAGACCTTGGACGAAGGGAGAATGTGACCCCCACGGACACAATGAATACCAACCCTGGGAATCCCCTTTTCCTAAAGAGCGAGGTTGGAAGACAGTTTGGAAGACATGCAAAGGCATGTCTTCACCGAAGGAGGCCTGCTTCCAGAGGAAGAAAGAACCTACCAGTTGGGCTTAAGCATTGGGAATGACCTGGGTCGGAGCCAGCCCGTATAACCTCAGTACAGCCCTAAAGAAAGGATTAGCAGATATTCGCTAATGGCGACGCAGCCGAAAGGGGGGGGGTAAGGGGCTCGTTCATTGTAAGAAGGGGAGAGGAGCTCGATGTCATAAGGGATCCTGTACTTCTCCCTAAGGGTGGCCAGAAAAGATGGGTCTACGGAAGAAGGAATTTTGTGTGCCCCCCAGATATGCTCATCCCCATCACCATCACCCCCAGAAGTGGATACGTCCTACCTACCCCCGACGGTCTTAACAAGGTCGACGGTGTTGGTAATGGAAAACCCAACTTACTCGCTAAACCGCTTATATCCAATTTACCCTCAGCAGTGTTCGAAAGGACAGCCATCGAATCTAAAAGCTTTAAAATTGAAATTCCTTGTAAAACAGAGACAAAACTTGCAACATTTACTAAAGAAAAAACTTCTTGGTAAAGGAGGGAAAAAGTCCAGAAGAAAAGGCCGGAGGAATTCAGAAATGTAAAGGAAACCCTTGAAGTCGAGAGAGATGCAAAGACAGCTGAACTTGAGAGCAAGATTCGAATGAAGGCAGAAGGAAACACATTTTTCATGAAATCAATCCCCTTTTATAGGCAGACCCATTCAGCCCCAGCCGTTGGATCATCACCTTGGACATCCAACCGTTCATCATAAGGTGATCAATATCAGCCACTCATGACGTCTCACGCTTCACCTTCAAGGGCTAAGATCCAAGCGTGGCCAGTACGCTCTTATACGCGTCTGAGGGCGAAGAAGAAATGTGCGCCGTAATCATTGTCCCGCATTAAATACAGCGGCAATAGCGTGTGTTGGGGGGTGTCCCAGAATAATTTCCCTCTTGGAAGTTGAACCCAACATCAAATCAATGACGTGCCATGATTAAACACACCTCATGTTTCCCAACGTCCTGGGGAACATAAGACCCCCCGTTGTCAACAATCTGGGGCCACCCTTTATTAATTATCGTTAAATCATTAAGGGAGGAATGGACCAGGGACTTTGGACGAAAGAAGGAATGTAGGAATTCAGCAGTAGACGACCTTCCCTTGTCACATGGTCAGGGTCAAGTTTTTGATAAAAAAGGTGACACCCCCCAAGCGAACCACCTTGAACACAGCTCGCAAGAAAATGCTTTGGGAGGTCGGACCACCTCTTCCGGGAGAGAAGTTCTACAAGTCCATGCATTACATAAATAATCATGCATAGACTTGGGGGACTATTGTTATCCCCCAAACCAAAGTCCCACGTCAGGTTGGTACATGTGACTGCCACATAAGCTCTTAGACGGATGACCAAAGGAAAGGAGAAGTCAAGGTCAAAAGAAGGAACCATGTGTCCGAGGTCGTCCCATGCTAAGCTGGAAACCATCCGAGGTCCTTCAGCATGCGAATTAGGAAGTCCCACTGACCTGGGAGGGTCGAAGCACTTTGATGGGGCAACATATGAGGTATGAGGTCCAACGGACCTGGGAGTGCCGAAGTATTTTGCTTAAGCAACCAACGACCCCTTCAAGAAGGCCAAAGGTCCGAAGACACCCCAAATTCCGAAGTGGAACTGACCTCGTCCCGAGGTAAGATGAATTATGTCCTTTAATAAGTCAGAAGATATTTATAGAAGTGATCGATGGGATGTCCGCGATAAAGGGTGCCAGAGTGCCAGCCTACGAAATAGAGCAGCTGAACTGACAGCATATTAATGGTAGAAAAGACTGCGATGTGATCGATGTCGCCACGTGGATGAGATCCGATGACTATCATGTAAAATAGTTCAATATAAATAGCTCCCTTCCAGGGACGAGAAACGGGGGAGGAAAAAGATAAACACCAACACTAAATACATCACGAAAAAAGGAGGAGAGGGAGACAATATCCATATCTTTCCTTCCACATATTCCAAAAAGGAAAAAGAGATTTGTTCTTGGAGATTTCAGTTAGGTGATCATTGATAGTGTGATCGTCTCGAAACCATTCCGCCGGAGTCCAAACAGTCTTGTCTCTTGTCGGAAAGTACCTCCCGCGTTCATCCAAAACTGACCACCATCATCATTCCGGTAGAAACGCGCCGGATTCATACTTGACGTGACAAGAGTGGGCTCAGCATCTGTTGAAGTCATTTTTTGGGGTCAACAGTTACTACATATGCCTTTATGGATTTTCTTCATTACGTACAAAGCATCATCTTCGCTTATGCACCTAAGCAGAGAGAGTGTGTATCCTTGCTTAAATAAAATATTACCTTACAGTATGTATCTTGCAGCTCTTATTCACAGTTTTTATGTTGCCTTTTTATCTTCAGTGAGTATTCCATCTTTCAAATGAGAAATGATGTCTTGCATCAATAAATTTCTATCTTTGATCAATAGGATTTCTTCCCTTTTTTTGCCAACTGATTGTTTTGACAGTAGTTCTATGGTGACTATTTTAAACAACTCCATGCCTTAAAAACTTATTAGTTTTGACAAGGCATCTGTGTGCTTTTCTTCCTCTCTAGGAATTTGGATGAGTTCAAACTTGTCGAAAAATTGAAGTATTCTTATGGTTCTTCAAGGTATGAAGCCATTGTTTTATCTTTTGTCATGAACGTCCAACATATTTAGTTTACTTCCAGTTGTGAGTCGCTTTTATTTCAATATTTCGAGCCTCATTTCTTTTGCCATCCATAGGCCCATTATTATTGTTTTGTATTCAGTCATATTTTTGGGTGCTTTAAATATAAACCTCAATATGCAATTCAACTTGTACCTTTTTAGGCTCGTTAAGATTATGCCTGCTCTAGAGCTAGTATCTCCTGATGATCCATCCATAGAGAATGAAAACATCTTATAATTTTGCAATAAAGTCGGCTAATGTTTGCACTTTGATTGCAAATCATCCTTATAGCTTAATTCAAATTGTCTCGACTTTACTGCCTATTTCGTTAATCTTCTTGATGTAACATGCTTTGCAGTACTTGTTTGAGTTGAAAATTTGTTAATACTTTAATGCTATGACTCTAGAAATAGGGTTGCTAGATTTTCCATATTTGGATATTATGCCTTTCTTCCTTGTAAGACTTTTCTTACATAGTAGATAGAAAATTGTCGTTGCCCTTCCTTTTTACTAGTATCGAGCTGACCGCCACCTTAGATACTGCTATATATAGTAGTACCTTTTTCCCTGTTTATAATAGAGGTGCTTTTTCTAGGTAATCTTTAAGAGCATGGAATAAATGTTCGCATTCACTACTCCATTCGAACTTTTTTCCTCGTTTCAGCACTTGGAATAAAAGGGAAACATTTGTCTATTGCTCGAGATACAAACCTAATTAGGGCTCCCGTTAGGCTTTGTACATCTTTTGGTTTAGATGGAGACCTCATTTTTATGAGGGCTTGAATTTTGTCGAGGTTCACTTCAATACCTCACTGATTGACCATATAACCGAGGAACTTTCCGAACTTTAGTCCAAATACGCATTTTAGTGGATTGAGTTTCATCATTTATTTCCATAATACATTGAAAGCCTTTTCTAAGAATTTCAAGTGGTCTCCAGCTTGAAGCTTTTTTACCAGCATATTATCGATGTATACTTCTATCGTTTTTCCTATTTGGTTCACGAACATTTTTTTCACTAGCCTTGGTACGTAGCTCTCGTATTTTTGAGCCCAAATAACATTACTTTGTAGTAGTAAAGTCCCCGATCTGTTACGAATGCAGTTTGTTCCTCGTTAGATCCATACATAAGAATTTGATTGTATTCTAAATACGCATCCATGAAGATTAACAACTCGTGTCATATAGTTGCATTCACTAGCTGATCAATTTTGGAGAGTGAAAAGTTATCTTAGGACAAACTTTATTCAAGTCCATAAAATTTTGGCATGTTCACCATTTTTCGTTGCTATTTGGTACTATAATCGGATTACACACCCAAATTGGATAGCAAGCTTCACAGATGAATCTATTCTCTAATAGTTTATCTACATCATTTTTCTGTGCCTCATACTTTTCGACGCTTATCAGTCGACGCCTTTGTATCTTAGGCTTGACCTTTCCAGGCGAACACATCTAGATTCGTGGCTAGGAAGTTTCTTAGCAAGCCTTTCATAAGTTCGCTTGATTCCCTGTCGATTTGTAAAGCTTTGCTCACATCTTTTGAGCTAATGGAAAAGGTTTCTAGCTCTTTGACCACTCTTGCTTCTAGTGTGCACTTAGTTATGCGGGATCAATAGACTCATCAATTCTCAGTTTATCCCCGGGTCTACTCATTTCAACTATGGCAAAGATATTTTTAAGAGCTCCCAAGCCTCCTTCTTATTTTTACAATTTTTGCATAGGATTTCTTGATTGTACTTTAAGGATATTTTGTCATTATTCGTAAAATACCTCACATACGACTGATGGAAGGAGATGATTTTGTCCGCAAAGGACTAGGTCTCCAGTGGTAAAGCGATGAGGATCTGGTACAAGGATCCAAGGTTACATTTTTGTATTGGGCCGAACGCCTCATCGTAAAGCACATTTTTTATGCTTTTATTGTCGAGGAGTATGAGGTGAAAACATTTTTTCGCTATTACTATCTGGATCATGACTACATCTTCAATTCTTGAAATTTCAATTATAGGTTTGGTAGATTTAATTGAAGAGTTTTAAAAGTTGCGTATTACCTGTAAGCTTACCTTTTCTCGGAGTGCTTACATCCCAGGCTTTGTATCTTTGTACATAGAGCAGCGTTCCATCATTAGTACTTTCAGATCTTCAGCCATCTTTCAGATAGTCTTCGCTACCAAATTTACTCGTGCATTAGTCTAAACACAACCGATCTTTGGATTCTCATCATTCAACACTCCAGCTAGTGTTTGACTTTTCTTTGCTCGATTCATTTCCACATCACGTACTTTTTATCTAGAGCATGGAAATTTGTGGTTTACTTTGCTTAAGTTTCCCACAGACAACGCCAATTTGTTGATGATAAAAATGAGATCAACAAATCATCTCACATAGCCTGAACATCACAAGTTTTGATATTCAAATAGGAGCTAGATATGAAAGGCTATTTGGGAAGAAGATATTTGAATTGCATATGTTTCTCTTTAAATGAGGGGGTATATATAGGTTTTCTTTTGAACTTTGAGGTAATTCGGTCATTTAGGAAAATGACAGATGGTGGCTTCTTATTGGCTACTTTGTAGCTGATTTTGTTAGGAGTATCACGCTTTATTCATTAGCCCTAGCTAGCGTGTAGACAATTTGGATGGAAAATGACAGATGGTGGCTCTTTATTGTCTACTTTGTAACCGATTTTGTTAGGAGTATCACTCTTTATTCATTAGCCCTAGCTAGCCTGTAGACAACTTGGATGGGAGGAAAGGTTTCCCTTCGTGTGTTGCTTTCACTTCACTAGCAGAGGGCAAAGTTCGTTGAATGTATTTCTTTGATTAATCGACATAAAAGTAATGATGAGTAAAGTTATGACCTTTATGCAATTTAAATGTAGTTATGTAGTGATGAATATATTTAGCCTTAATAAAGAATGCAATACTTTATAAGTATAGAATTAGTGACGATATAGTAAACATGAAGAAAAATTATATCATCAAGTTGTTGTTTAAAATTAGATGAAATTATTTAAATAATTTGGTTAAAACGGCTTTATTTGAAAATATTTAAAAAATTGGTCAAATCAAATCTAGAGATGGCAAAAATCCGCCCCACCTCATCCCGACGGGTTGGCGGGCTGTGGGGCAAGGATAGCCGCCCAGTCTCGGGTCACGGGACAGGGCGGGATGGGGGTACCCCATCCACCCCTATCCCGAACCCGCATTGTTACCATCTCTAATCAAACCGCTTTCAACCTTAGTGTAAAGTAGATTTGGAGTAATCCCTAATATGTGAAAATACTAAAGGGTGAGAATATAAATATACCAAATCCCAATGGAGACCAGAGAGTATCTCCAACGGTAATGGAAATTGCTTTAAAAATTTTAATATAAATAAAATAGATAATATTTGGAGAAACTCTTCTTTAATACACCTTAAGCGGGACTTGTAGACATGGAGATGAAAAAAAAATGCAGGAAAGGTGGTTGAGTTGAGATGAAAAATATATAAACATCATAAAAATGACTGCTTGTATGTGGATTCTCTATTGGACATGTTGAGTCGGCAAAATTAGCTTACATGTTCATATTATACATGTCACATAAACACAAAAATATCGGTTAGAGTGAATTAGCAATTTTTGAGACAAAATTAGTAAATTTTTATTAAACTTTATGAGATGTAATTGAAAAATTGAATAAAATTATAGACCACATAAAGTGTGTTGTTGAAAATGAGTCTTAAGAAAAAAAACGTGTTTTCAAAAATTTGGACCAAACAAGGCCTGAAGTACAACAACATGATATAGTCAAGTTATCAATTAAATTTTTAATAAAAGTAGAGTAACCAAAATGTAATTTACCCTTTAAAATTAAAATCAAATTATATAGTCTAAATTATAGAATGGGTTTCCAACATTTGGTTTTATTTGCACTTTCATCCCAACCTTTTTCCCCCGAAGTCTTTCCTCAGTTTTTTGAATACTGACAACATTCAAATATATGAATTCCAATACTTAGATTGGTCCCAAAAGAAAAATTATTTTTCGAACTTTTAAAAAAATAAAGAACAACACTTAGATTGTTTTAATAAAACCTAACAATAAAAGTATATATATCATAGAGTAAAAAATTGAGTCAATATGTTTTTTAAAGAAATTATTTTGAAAACGAAAACTAATAATATATAATTATTTAGTTATTATTTATTAATTAAACAAAAAGGTAAAAAAAACATAGAATTGAACCCCACAAAAGATGACTCTTCTACCTTGTGAGCTACACTTCTTGTTATTGAACAATGGTATAATTTTATTATTTTTTTTTTTGCTTTCAACAATGGTATAATTATTAATTAATATTTAGTTATTATTTACGTATTTGAAAATTAAAAGGGAGAATGTTGTTAATGAGAATTGAACCTGGGAATCGAACGCGGAAGACAAACTCTCTTCCAATTGATCTACACACCATTTCAATAGAAATTCTACTTTCATATTTCTTAATTATTTTTTTTCCCTGCGAATCCAGCACGGACGGCCGCGCCGGCTCGCTGAGTGCTGAATCCGCCCCTGCTTGTATCTCACACTAGAATTGGAAATTCAAATGGAAAATCAGTTAGGAGGTTTTCACCAGCTACTACTATGCAATACAATATGCCCAATACCTTTATCATCCCGTACCAAACCAATGTAGCCATTGGTTTTGCGGTAGTTTTTGAAGAAATGCTGGTTAATATACATTTAGGGAAAATTGCGACCATAGTACCATGCAAACCTTTCACTTTTATGCAGACTTGATCTAAACATTTCATTTGTATCACATACGATACCAAACTTTTCAAAATGTCGCAACTGAAGTTCAAATGGATGTAAACTATTAGTTTGACCGTTGGCCAAATAATTAACATTGATCGTAACTTTGACTAATTCTAAAAGGATAAATCGATAACTTTACGTTTCTCAACAAAAAAATACAATTATAATCTATTAATAATTAAATCAAAAAACAAAAACACTATTCATCTTCTTCCCCACTCACTCACTCACCCACCCACCCACCCACCC
>CAIGRO010219682.1:0-13065 GCA_903798355.1 Fraxinus baroniana | reverse complement strand
TGAATTAGAAGAAGTAACAAACAAATTGTAGTGGACAGAAAATAAAATGGACGTCTTGGAGCCGGGGCCTGTGTTGAACATAGTGTCCTTAAAGCAATATTCGCCCCCTCACTGAAGTAATTCGGACGCTTACTTCACAGGATACAGTGGCGCGAACTATATAAATCAATGCTACTTGAGTGAGTCTATACATGGTTCTGAACTTTGTGTCTTGTCTTAATTTTGCAGTGCCACTTTTAAGACACTGTTGAATTCGTTAAGACAGAACAAAAATTTAATTTTACTATGTCCGCATGCCCATCTGTATAAAACCATCGTATCTTAGGTAATGTTCAAGGTAGGATAGTTCTAAAATAATATAAAATTTGTCAATTATCATATCCACTCGTCGAACCTCTAGATCCCAATTCAAGAAAACCTGGATACAAGAAAATAGCTATAAAAACTAGAAAATATACTATTGAATGGCAGTGCCCAAACAAGAACATGTGCAAACACACATAGTGACACATGCAAGTTCTTCCTCTCCACATGACGAAAAGGTTGAAAATTTAAGGAAAATAAAGAGATTCATCATTCATGCATCCTCCAAAATGCTAAATTACAAGCTAACCAATTTTCTTGGGTTAACATATAAACTGTTTAGAAAAGTTGAGAATAAACACCAAACAGTCTCCCTGCAATCACTACATAGTGCTCGTTTTTGCAGTGTTGTTACTGCCTCATTTTGGTGAAGTTTCAAGAAAGCTTTCCGTGTTCCCCCGACCTGCAAAGAACAATGATCGTATTCGATTAGAACTATGTTATCTAGTAGTGGCATGTTTGTAAGAACAGAACTGGATTAAGGAAAAAAGAAGAAGCTAATATCTAGTATATTCTAAAGTTGTATTCTGTTCAGTATTGTGAATCAAACATTGTTTAACAAAATTGATTATCCATGGGTGGAAGGCAACTCACGGCATAGTGTAGGAAGTTCAGAGCTTTTCAGTACACGCAATCTCTTCACACTCGATACAAACATGCTGCCAAACAAATAAAGAAAACAGATTACATTTGAAAAGTTGGAAACATACTATATAGTTCTGAGAGTCTAATACTCGCCTTGATTAAAAATGAAACTGGAATTGTTAAAATTTCTATTGAGGCAAGGAATTTAGGTTCCAAGAAAGCCTAAACCAAGTAGAAGAATAATAATAAAACGATAAGATGCTTACTGCCAAGGGACATCCCCAATAAGCATCCTGTCCCCTTCATTATCTTCATAGACTAAGGTATATTCACCGCTTCCGCCCAATAAACCCGTAATTTCTTTCCCTCCGTCTTCCTCGTTCTTGATTCCACCAGATGAAAAATTGCTTTGAGCTACACGCATAAATGGAAAACAAAACTGAGCAACCAAATATCATTCAGATTGCTCGATCTACTGAAAGATCTAACGGCGTAAAAATGGAAGGGAAAGCCTAGCCATGGCAGTGGAAGAAAATTGTGGCCTGGATAGGCCCATAGATAACCTGCAAGAAGGTCTCTAAAGAGTTCATCAACAGCAGAGGAGAGATTTTCATAACTGTCGTGTTCTTTAAGATTGACTTTTCTTCCAATGGGAACTCCGTCCATGTTGATCTTCACAAGCAAGCTTTTAGGGGAATTTTCAATAGCTTTTTCCCCAGAAATTCTGCTTCCAGCTGCATTCTGCAACTCGGAGACAGGTTTAGAAGAATTTCCATTTGCAAGGTTCTTTCTAAATGAACGAATAGGAGGCCATCCCACGACCGATGTAGCAGCAATTCTATTGTTCGTCAACAGAAAATAACATGAGTTAATTTAGAGAAACTAAACAAGTTAACTTCATTTTCCAAAAATATATCAAAATCACTAGTCTAAACATATTCTTATACGTCTTGATCTTCATCAACAACAAACTAGTCTGGTTCCTACCATAATTGGAGTCGATTACATGAATCATTTGACACTCCCAATTAATTAAAATCAATTATGAAACAAAATGCACATAAAACAAAAGGTTACTTGGTAGACAACACATGAAGGAATTTTATACAATTAATTTTTGGAGCTTAATTATTGTTGTTGTGCGGAGCCCTAGGACCGAAATTTCATCAAGGTCAGATTATGAATTAACACTTGTAAATTCAATTTCATCCTAATTTGTCTTATAAATAGTGAACCGTCATTAGGAAATTTCAATTATCATCAAAGAGAGAGTGAAAGGGTTCAGAGAAAATAGGGTGTGCGACTTCTCTTGTAAACTTCTTTTCATAATAATGAATTATTTTAATGGTAAAAGATGATGCAGTCTCACGTGAGGTTATTAATATTGCACGTTCTTATGTATCCATTTTCTTTCTGCGATTTTGCTCCATGTACTATAGAATTAGAATCTCTAATTCTCAACATATACAACTACTCACACGCTCTAATAAATATTAGGCTAATGCATATTGACTGTAATAATAAAAAAATCTATTATCAAGACACAGAATGGCACGGATAAAAAACTCAAAAGAAGTTAAAAAAATTGGTACATGGTAATAAATAGATCGAGTTTCGCCTATCTAACAATGAATCGACCTGCAGAGTCGAGAAACAAGACTAAGCAATAAAATGTATTGTACATAACAGACATAGAAAATGAAACAAAATGCATGGACCACAACATTTGAGTAAAAACAGTGAATATCAGATGTTCACAAGAAAAAAAACAATCAAAAAAGGGTAAAGAAAAGCTGAGGCACCTTTTCTGAGCACTGCTGCTGTTGGGCAGATCTGTATTAGCAGCTGAAAATGTCTTCTTTTCTGCAACAGTATAATTGGGCTGTGAGGATTCCTTCACCTGGTCATGTGCTTGGAGAAACGGCGTCGTTGGCTGCTGAGATTGCGCATGGTAGCCTGAAGAAGATGTCCACGGAGAGAAATAATCAAAAGATTCTCTTGAAACATTGTTATTTTTTATGGTCCAGTCTCCATTTGGTGGACCAAGCCTTAGCTCAAGCTGTTTTTCCTCTGAAGATCCATGACTTGTTTGTTTTTCTTGTGCACTTATTGTAAACCATTCTTTCTCTTTTGGAATCAAATCCAGTAACTGAGGACACTCTTCATCTTTTCTTGAATAACCCTCCATTTTTTTTTCTCAAGAAGATGAAACTAAAAGGAAAACCAAGTTGTGTAATCAAGAATTTCAGCTCAGTGATGAAAAATGGAGCACAGAGATCTTTCTGCAAAAAAAGGGATTACACAGCATAAGCTTTTAGACAGAAAGATTAAAAGAAAAATAAATAAGGGAGTTGTAAAGATACAAAGGATTTACCTTGAGCGCTTAACCATAAGAAAATCAAGAACTGCCCAAATACTCGAATCATCAAATCAAAGGTTTCCTTGCTCCAAAAACCTTGAAACTCAACCACTAAAAACCCAAGAATATCTTGAAATCCACCAGAGAAAGAACAGAGAACAGAGAACAGAAATATAAAAACCCGACAAAAACAAAGAAAATCGCAAAGAAAAAAGCAGGGGTAAAAGAACTTAAAAGCTATTATGGCTTCTGGATCGTAATCTAGCTTTTATGGCTTTTATATAATATAAACACGGGAGTGGACACGAATACAGAAGCAGATAGGTGATTTTCACTCGAAGCACCTTCAAAACAGGGAATGGAATTGGAGAACAATGCACGCAACCACACACCTCTCAAAGTTATACTGTTGTTCAGCTAAGGAAGCAAAGCATGCTGACCTCTCTCTCTAGAAAATGCAGGTATATATAGAGAAAGGTATATCTATATCTATAGCCTCAGGTATCAAAAAACTGCCCCAAAAACATCCCCCTTCGCTCAATTTGCGTCTATGCCAAGAGACTTGAAGTGAAGCTAGGATTTAATAATAGAATGGATTAGTGAGTAGCTTGTAATCAAGAGAGAGTTTATTTTGCACCTGAATTTAAGTTTTTTTCTCTACTTTTTAATAATATATTCTAAAAAATCATTTTTTTACAAAATCTATTATTAAACGGGGCTCAAATAGGCTTTATTATTGTAAAATTACAGATTTTCGAATCATTAGGGGGTTTAATCCTTTTTCTTTCCCTTTTTAGGATAGGGATGTGGGGGGCAACTCGTGATCTTAATGTCAAATCAAAGGAGCATTTTGGGAAGATTGCAAGAGTCGTACATGCAATGATTCTTTGTCTTAACATTGGATGTTTTATGGGAAGTTAGAGAAAACCCACCACACGAAAATATATCGTCCGTGTTACAAAAATTGGGTCGGACTAAAAATTTTGTGAATATATCTTACATTTTTTGTGATCATCTATTTGATTTTTATTATTTTACCTTTTTAGATGAATGATTGGATCAATTTATAAACATTGATGTTCTCCAGTAGAATCGGTGCTGTTCTTGTCCACATATAAGGTAGCCCTCCACTCTCATCCCCTAGAGCACCACATGCCTATGGTTTCGGATGCTCTTGCTATGAAAGATTTGAATGAGAAAAATTAGCAAAGCATAACCCTCGTTGGAATCCAACTTCATCTTTATCTGGCAAGTAATCAACATCACAATTCTGGTTTGATTCCAATTAAAAAGACAAATTTGAGTGCTTTTTTTTTCCCCCCCGATTTCTTTTAATTGTCACTTGGAAGGACTTCAAATAGCGTGCCCCTCCGATGTGCAATGGAGGATGCTAACCTAGGTCACGAATCTTTGTTACTTTAAAAAAGTTGTGTAAACTTGAACCACTGATGTTGACTACCAAAATTAACGGTAAATGCAACTATAATAGCGAAATAAAAAATCAATACAGAGTAAGTGAAATAAGATTAAGTAGATAGTAGTCGAAACACCAATATGTTGCAGGTCACTTTCGTAAAAAGAACATAGTGGTGGGTTGGTGGGTAAGCCGTATGCATATCGTGGTACAGAAATCAATCGATTTCTTGGTTCCTCCTTGGCCATTTTGCAAGCTGGTAGGGCATGAGGAACAGTGCTTGCCTGTAGATAGGGGCTGCTTCTGCTTTTTCTACAATGCAACTTTCCACGTTTTCAACATCCGATTTTGGTCTATGTAGGTCCTCCTCATTGGTTTACGCTATCTATGATTGTTTAGCATCGGTGTAAGCCGCAGTACAATAGAGTAATGCTATTTATCATGACTAGCCTTTGCCTATATGGAGATGGAGTATGGACAGTGGAAGACTACACAAATTCTTCCAATGTATCATTTGTGCAAGAAAACAACTTTTCCTCACAATAATGTGAGAGAAGGGGAGAAAGACGGGAGAATTTGAATGGATTTAAATTCTCCCTTTCCTACCCCACCACTCCAAAAGAAAAATTCTTCCCTACCTCCTTCTCTATCTCTAAAAGTTAATCGCCAAGATATGCAGATCAGATTTTTTTTTTTTTTTTAATTTTTGGTGTATTTAAGTCACATTATTTTGAAAGAATGTATTCTGAAATAAATTGATGAAGAAAATGTAGTTGAAAAAAAAAATTTATTGATATGATAAAAAATATTATTTTATTGAAGAATGTGTGGTTAAAAATGAATAAAAAAATGAAAATGAAAATTTTAATGTGTACCTAACAAGGTCTTAATTATTAAATATATGATACGTGCACAATTTTTCGTAAATGAAGGCTAGTGAAACTTAATTCAGGCTTTTTGTCTAACTATGCTATAACACTAGTCCCACCCCATATGAGGATGTGGACACCCTTATGTACCAATTTTTATGTACATTAAGAATAATTCTTCTAAAAATTTATCTTCACTACATTGCTAAGAAACACTATATTTTTAATGATCATTAAATAAAAAAAAGAACATGTTTGCTTTTATCATGTATTAAAATTTCAGTAATCCACGTTTTGCTGCTACATTCTTACAGAACACCATTTCTATCCCACTCCGTCCTTTTATGATTTCAAGAATTAAAGACAATAATTCAAGAACAGGAAAAGAGGGAAAAAAACGGAAAACTAACGAAGAAAAACGACATTGACTAATTTAGTGAATGGTAAATATGAATTCTTCCACTGGTTCAGCGATAGGTACGATAGTTGGGGCTGTACATGCAGCTCTCGGCATATCTTACTAGATTTTCGGGCTGAGGTAGACGAGTCGCCAATCCTATAAAGCAATGAAAACGAAAAATACTTAGATATGCCAAATTACACAACCTAGCACATTAATTTAATTAGCATAAAATTTTAGTATTTTACCGAGTTTATAAGCTTTCTCGGCTACTCTGGCAGCAATCTGGGCTGAAATCTTTCTGATGTTCGAGAAAGGAGGGTATATTAGTCCGTTCTCTAAGTTCTCTTGGCTAACCTGTTCAGCTAATGCTTCCGCTGTTTGAGGAAAACAAGATGGTCAGGAACGTAATATGATATGAAATCCATAAAATTGTTATGGATCTCGTCATAATCCTTAATTTCTAACACACACATTTATAGTGGTTTGCTCTCAATGTGAGAGCTATGTCCACTTGATGTCGCAAGTCGTCACTAAAATTGAGAAGGAACTTCATAATTGAGATCTCACGTCTGTCGTCTAAGTCGGTCTCAGTTTGCGTATCTACGAATAACGGTTCCCTCAAGTTCCCTCAATAAATTTTATAAAAATTAGGGTGACATATTCACCTAATACAGAATATGATGCAAAATGCCGAATTATGCCAATCCACAATCGAAGGGATAGGTAAACAGCCATGAAAGCTTGTGATGAGTGGCTATAGTTATAGACTATAGGTAAGGAACTAAATAGTTTCAAAGAGTAAATGTTAAATTTCCTTTAGATTAAAGGGGCAGAAAATGTATTGGCTTTAATGTTTGTCCTCCTAATCTTCGTGGAAAGTATTATCCAGTCATGCCAGAATAACGAGCTCAAGTAATGTATTTTTATGATAAAATGCATGATGTATGCTGTGTTCAACTTCTCTCTCAGTTATATTTTTTGTCACTTACAGGCTGCCAGGAGCATATCATCGTGGACACGGATGGCACCAGAAATTATCAAACCGAGACCAAATCCTGGGAAGATGTAAGCATTATTTGCCTGAACCAGAACGATACGTACCGAAATCAGGCTAAAGTTCGAATTTAAATAGCAAATGAATCTTAGTTAAGGGATATTTCGACTGAACCTGGCCAGATGGATAGACCTTTCCATTATATTCAACTGGGGCATATGGGCTCCCACTGGCAAAAATGCACCTGCCCTGAAAAAATGCACGGGAAAATGAGAGAATGTCGATTAATAAAATGAAAATATGTATAGATAAACACATCATTTTTTTGTGAAGTATAGATAATATGTATTGAATATGAAAGGTGCACAAGGGAATTACCTCACTCCACTTGTAAGCTTCTTCGGCTGTACATTCCGACTGTGAAGTTGGGTTGGAGAGTGCAAGAATAATGGGTTTCTGCATGCCAATAATTATGGAACTTTAGTTTAAACTTGTCGACAATTAACGCACATGTAATCTTAAAAAGTTTACTTATTTAAGTTCTAAAATGATATGTTTTAGATTGGTCAAGTTGGAAATAAGTTGATTTTTTGGACATTTAAGGTAAGAGTAAATTTCAAAATAATTATTATTTTTTACTTCAAAGTAAGAAAAGAGTAGCATCGAACATGTATCGAAAGAAAAAGGTATAAGTAACTTTTACTTCCTTTTTTTAGCTTAGAGAAACATGACAAACATACAACACAAATATAAAGCTTTACCTCATTGAATGATGACATAGACTCAACAATTTCTTTGGTAAAAGTTCTTCCAGCCCCAGATGATCCTATTAATACTGTCGGCTTGATGGACTACAAAAGGAAACAAGTAAAAAGACCGATAGTGAGCACCAGATGAGCCATGTACAACATTGCGCCAACCATCCCACACCCGTGCATAGACACAAGTTGCATGTTTGGTACGCAATATAGATAGGATTCGACAGTATTATAAACAAGAAATTTTAGCTTTTTGTCTTATTTAATACTGTTAAGATCCAATCCTACTAAGCAAACTTGCCAAGGGCCTGTTTGTTACGAATTCTCAAATTCTACAGTAAATCAATTCTTATTTTCAACTACACATTCTTCAATGAAATAATATTTTTCATCACATCAATATTTTTTCTTCTTTTTCAACCACACATTTTCCATCATATCACTATTCAAAATCAATTCTTACTCTAAAAAATTCATACCAAACAAGCTCTTAGTTAACCCTACCTGTTGAATGGGTCATGCTACAGGTACAAAATGGGGCCGCCCCTCCAATAGGCGGCCGCCACTTGACCATTTTGGACACCATTTTGTACTCTATTTTGTACACCAAAAATTATCCCTGTTGAATATGGTGTTTGACGTAGTCATTCAAAAATTTGTTTGCAAAGAGAAGTATATGCACTTCTATGATAAAAAGCCCCAGATGGCGTACAGCATCTCGAGCCATGTGGTCCCATCGCAACCGGCAAATATTTGGGCCATATGCGCACGATAATCCAGTTACACCCTTCAGCGCACGGTAGCTTTTCGACGCTATCAAGGTTAATTTTCCTCCTTGGATGCGCACAGCGCGCTGCTCCCGATTTCCTGACCTTACCCGCCCAGTAATTAATTATTTTTCTGCTTAAAATTACTCAAATTTTCTTTTCTTTTTTCTCAAATTCAGGAAAGCAATCAATTTTTCCCTCATATTTGGTAAGTGGATTAATTATAATCTTCTTTTATACAATCCAATCGTATTTTTGTTTTCATGGAGAATGATGGATTAATAAAGTAGGCTTATTACTAGCTTCCCTTGTTCATTTTTGTCGTGATAAAGAATTAGATCCTAAATATTGAGCATTTGATTTAAGTCATGGCAATTAATTTTCAGACTTTCAAATTAAGCTGTATAATGGGGATATTTCCAAGGGTTGTTCGATACGGAGAAGCGTTAGGATCATTTAGGTTTTTGATTATGTTGAAACTGTAGCTGATGATGTAAATTGTAACAGTAAGTTTGTTGCTTGGATTAGACTAATCGAAGTTGCTTAAATTTAAGATTACTGAAATGTTAACTTGTCTGTATGGTTAAACGTTGCAAATTTGGATGGAGTGCCATTTTGAACACGGGAATAAAATTATTCTCTGTAGGCGAAGAAAATGAAGATGGGGCATATATGACAACACTGTTACTGAACCTCCATTTGGACAAGTTATAAATGATTTATAATCGGTCAAACTTCATTTTCAACTTTACGTTTTAACGAATCCACGGCTTTTTAACCGCACATTCCAAGTCATTAATAATTTATCCAAACGGAGGCTGAATTTATAATCATTACAGTTTTGGCTTGTTGAGGTATCATGATTGTAGAGATTACTTAGTTGAGTAGTGATCTGGATATAGAGATTTTGAACAATAAACAAGCTTTTGTTGGTGGATTACTCTTTGTTGATTGTTGAATATGGAGATTTTCTAGATTTTCACTCTGTACTAAGTGATTATTCTTGGACTTGAAAGATAAACCACAAACTCATGGGATTGATTGGAAGGGGACATATTGAGACTATCACTAATCTTTAGACGCGTTAGAAGTCTTTATTATTATTATTTGGTTCCTTGTATAAGTCATCATGGTTATCTTGTGGCTATAGGTTGGGTTGAAATTACACCATGAAGAAGTGGAAATTGGTATTCCATATGCATTCTCCACTTTGCAGAGATTTTCTTGTGTAATGCACCATCAAGAATCCTCATTTTCACCATTTCGTTCTATATCATTTACTGACCCTTCACCCCCAACAAAACACACTCCCAAGAGAAAAGAAAACATAATTCTAATGGCAAGTTTGATTCGCGATATTGGTGTGACATGCATTTGTAAATGATTGGTGTCATAATTTGCATTTTTCATTTTTTAATATTTTTTCTTCTTTTTTTAAGAATTAGCAATTCCTCTTCCACCTATTCCCAGATTGGCATTATGGCGCAAAAAAGGAGGAGAAATTTGGAGCGAATTAGACACTGTAATGCATAATATTTTAGTTTCATTTCTTTCTTTCTTAATACTTAATACTATCTAATCTATTTCAGTCCCCTGATCAAACATGTCATAAGAGTTTAGTTGTCTGGCCTCACGCATCTTATATCTTCTTCACTGCAGCCTTTAGAATTCTAGTTATGAAATTTTTATTAACGTCCTTTATAATTTCCAGTTGGATCTATAATATTGGTCATAATCATACTTAACTTCCAATTATTCTCAGTTGCTGCATCTGCATACTGGTTTATCTTGGTTGAAGTAATGCCTGAGATAGCAACTATAATGAAGGAAATGTCTGAAAATGGATCAGAGTCATCTCCAGATGATGATGGCACTGTAGAGGAAATGCCAGAGGACACAATTTTGTCTCGACAAACATCTGTGAACCTCGTGCCATTCATTGGTCAAAGGTTTGTCTCTCAGGATGCGGCATATGAATTCTATTGTAGCTTTGCTAGGCAATGTGGGTTCTCAATCAGACGTCACCGGACTCGTGGAAAAGATGGTGTTGGCAAGGGTATTACAAGACGGGATTTTACATGCCATCGTGGTGGATATCCACAACTAAAGCCATTAGAGGATGGAAAGCTACAAAGGAATCGAATATCATCGCGTTGTGGATGTCAAGCATATATGAGAATCGTGAAAAGGGAAAATTTTGACGTCCCAGAATGGCGTGTCACAGGTTTTAGCAATGTGCATAACCATGACCTTTTAAAGTTCAATGAGGCTCAACCACTCCCCGCCTACTGCACATTGACTGTTGATGACAAGAGTCGCATATGCATGTATGCAAAAGCTGGGATGTCAGTTCGGCAAATGCTTAGGTTAATGGAACTAGAGAAAGGTGTTAAGCTAGGTTGTTTACCATTCACAGAGATTGATGTCAGAAACTTGCTTCAATCGTTCAGAAATGTGGAGCGGGATGATGACCCGATCGACCTTCTAAAGTTGTGCAAGGAGAAGAAAGACAAAGATCCCTACTTCAAATACAACTTCAAGATAGATGCCAATAACAGGTTAGAGCACATTGCATGGTCGTATGCTTCATCAATCAGATCGTACGAGGCCTTTGGAGATACCGTAGTTTTTGATACTACTCATCGCTTGGATGCATATGATATGTTACTTGGGATTTGGATTGGACTGGACAATCATGGAACAAATTGTTTCTTTGGTTGCGTACTTCTAAGAGATGAAAATATGCAGTCATTCTCGTGGGCTCTAAAGGTAAGTATCCACATAAGCACCGTTGCCCCGTGTTTCTACAGCGACTTAAAGTTTAGATTTTCTTGTTTTATTCTTAAACCATTTAGATATTGCTCAAGTTAATTTACCAACATTTTACTTCATTTTTGTTTATGCTTTGATGCAAGATAGGTGTTCATTAGGATCCTAATGATGCCTTTGAGCACGAGTTCATTATTTCTATACTTTAGAGTACGTTTGGATATGTTTAACAAAATTCTCTTATAGGTTAGTAAGTTTTGAACTTTTTTTATTGGTCCAATTTGAATATAAGTACTTTGCTTTTTCGACAGTTAGATAGCTTTTTTACTTAAAAAAATAGAAAAAATGTAATATATATCCACGGAAACAAACAATTACTTAAACTCACTTTTAAGCACACTGAGGCTAATAGAAACTTCACTTGAGCTTGTGATGTCATCCGACAAAGAATAATACTATTTAGCACTGGTGTTAAAACACCAATGTAGGTGGCACCAATGTATGTGGCACTAAATGAGAGGTACAATTATACCTTTCATTCAACTTGTAACATAACAACATCTAAACTCGTGTTTTAGCACCAGCGGTGCTATAGATGCCTTTGATTACCGGTTCATTATTTCTATACTTTAGAGCATGTTTGGATAAGTTAAAAAAATAAAATAAAAATTCTTTTATAGGTTAGTAAGTTTTGAACTTTTTTTATTGGTTGAAGTTGAATATAAGTATTTTGCTTTTTGACAGTAATATAGCTTTTGACTTAAATAAAAAAAATCTAATGTATATCGAACAGAAACATTTGAACATCTGTCATAATAGTGATCTAATACATATATATTTTAAATTTAGAAAAATTGTTGTCCTTTGTTATAAAAAAATATTTTTTAAATTAAAATTACGACCTCGCAAACCCACCGTTTGAACCACGATCCTGTGACCAATATTTTTTTGGGTCGAGTCTGATGACTATGTAGGAAGGGAAGAAAGAAGATAACAAGAAAGGGAAAGACGATTGGGTTGTCCTCGGCTGATCTTTGCCCTAATTCAATGTGGGCCATGGACCCAATTTTTTAATGTGTCATATGGGCATTGTAAAATTCAAAGTTAATAAAATTATAATTATTTTATTTGGATAAGTTGTATGGTCAAATCTATTTAATTTGGGTTTATTTTTGTATTAAATCTTTTATTTCTTATATTTTATCTTTGTGAACTTTTTATTTTATAATTAAAATGATTCAGTACTATATTTTCTATTAAATTTAAATTTATTTCTGTATTTTTTTAAAATAATATATAAGATATTGAAATTGATTTTTTATTTTTATTTTTTTTGAAAAGAATATTTATTTTGGTTTTAAATTTAAATTAATTTCAAATTATAATCCAATTGTTTAAATTGATTTCATCGAAAGAGTTGATAAACAAACTANAAATTAATTTCAAATTATAATCCAATTGTTTAAATTGATTTCATCGAAAGAGTTGATAAACAAACTAAACTACGAGTTTATTTTTTAACGTCTAATATCAGTATATTTGTGTACAAGTAAATAAAATTTAAATTGATTTTATTCAAACAGGATGTGATATCATCTGGCGTCTGTTGAAAAAGAGTAATATTACTTAGCATCATTGATATTAAAACACCAATATAGGTGGCACTAACGGCACTAACTGAGAGGTAATATTATACATTTCATTCAGCTTATAACATGCATCTAGACTTGTGTTTTAGCACTAGATAACATTAGTCGTTGAAAAATGTTCAATCCCTTATACAT
>CAIGRO010219666.1:0-10022 GCA_903798355.1 Fraxinus baroniana | reverse complement strand
TTAACTTTGATTTAGATTAAAATTTAGATTTCAATCGATACCAAACACGAAAAGAAAAAAAAAAAAATCAAAATTTTTTTGGGGGGGGGCACGTGCCCCCCTAGGACCCCCTGTGTCCGCCCCTGGGCATCATCTTGAATTAATTCTTAATAATGAAATATATAGAAAAAAAATTTACAATATCAAACGAAGTGGACAAAGGAAGGGCCATATGCATGCAAGTTTAATTAATAATGCATGAGAAAAAGGGTAGCCTTTACTTAAATTTAAAGTTTAAAGGCCCTCAACATGTAACTATGATTATGGGACTCCGTTAATTCGTATAAATTTATTTTCAAGATTTTCAATTTTTTAAAGAGAAATGATTAAAAGTACAACTCACATGAGTAGAAAAGAATTATTTTATATTTTTCTAATTTTTATACGTTAGATTAGTCCCGACACCGTCGCTGAGAATAAAGCTTTAGATCGAAAAGTTATCGCTTGATACAAGATTTGTAGCTATTATTATTCTTAAATTCTTTATATTTCTTATAAAGTAAGAATCAAAGAAGCATAAATAAATATATGTTTGATATGCTGAATTGTACATGTTTTTCTTTTGTTCATTCTAGCGTACCAAACAAATGCCCTAATAAATTGGATGGCAATATTTGGTGTAATCATATTAAAATATTCTTAGAAATATAGAAAAATTACCTACTAGAATTTATTTTGATTTATGTGCTTTACGCTTTTGAAATGGCATTACCAATTAGGAAGGTGGTCACTTTCGAACATCAAATGGTGGGTTGAAAATAGTTCTCTTGCAAGTCGATTTCATGAACCAACCAAAATTTGTGTTAAACCCCCCCCCCCCCCCCCCACAACAACCATTTTTTCTTGATTGAAAAATTCATAATCTAAAAATTGTAGACTTATCTTCTCCTTTCTATCAAATCAAATGCTAGATACTTCTAGTTTAAATTGCATGATAAGAAAATAATTGCTTGAATTATTGCAACATGTGATACGGAAAAAATAAAATAAAATCATAGTATTATATTTTATTGATTTTCAATCAAAATTATGTGATAGTTATCAATGATGAAAAACACTTTGATAGACAACATGCAAATTGTGAGCAAAGCACCTCATAGTGTCATTTGATACTAAATGAAAGGACTTGGCGTCTTGGACGCTCTCTTTAACCAAAAGCAAGAGGCGTGTTTGATGTCTTTATTAGTGAAAATGGACGAGTTTAGCCAATAACGCTTGATCTATCTTGAATGTCAAAAGTCAATTTAACGTGGAATTATAAATCACTTATTTTCTTCCATGTACAAAGGACCGGGAACATATGTGTTACATCACACAATTTTAGTAAAACAAAATACCAAAACTTACGTGAAATTAAGAAATGCAACAAGTCACGCAATTTCTTTCATCATATACAAGGAATTGGAGAATTCTATGTTACTTGTGCCATTAGAGTAAACATTGAACTTTTGATGCTCAATTTAATGTAATATTAAGTGATTCGATAAAGTATGCCATTTATTTTCTTCCATGTACCAAGGACTAGGAGATGTGTTCCACTATTCAATGAATGCACACAAATACATTTGTCCTTCTAACTCCCCAAAGCAAAAGTGCCATTTAAAAGGGGAACTTGCACATCTGTACTTAGGGAAAGGTATTGCCCAAACCAACTCTAGAAGAAGAAGACGTTTGGGACAAAGAAAAGTAGACCCTATGCATAATATAACCTTATCTTGATACCACAAAACATGATGGGAATGGAGAGGCATTTATGGATAAAGTTATTTGGAGCACATGACATTAGTATCCTATTATATACATCCTATGCACATAGTTTTATATATGTATTAATTTTTGTGCTAACCTTTTCGGTTGTAAAATGACTATCGTGAATGCCGTGTTCTTTGCTTTGTTGAAAGGCATTCTTTACATCAAATTGAAATAAGATCGCCTCTTGATTGAGGCCGAGTCAAGGATGTGACTAATAGTATTAAATAATTTGGAGTAAATGTTTTCTGTATTTCTTAAGGCACTAGTTGAAGTAACAATTCAATTATTAATCTAGACAGACTATATTTCTTAAGGCACTAGTTGAAGTAACAATTCAATTATTAATCTAGCTTGTCTATCCTTTTGCAACGAGATTGTATCTTACTTTATCTTTTCAAGCATTTGTTTTCTTTGTATGCACTAACGTTTATTACCATCACGAATACCTGACCATGTCATTATACATATGATACCATATAATGTCACGTGATTGCCACCCCAACACCACTACCATCCCATAAATTACAATGTTCAAAACGGAATTACAATTTGAATTTTTCTCAGAAAGTGACATTCGAATCCCAAACCTGCTTAATTCACTTTGAAAACAGACCATCCAACACATACAGTAGTATATATTCTCTTTCAACGTTCAAATAAATTTCAAACAATTGGTCCGAAGCCGAAGCTGAGGTTCGGACTTTGGGGACTGTACAAAATTAAAACCCCACATGTTCTCGAGCCGGCAGCCGGCGGGAGATTAACTACAACTAGTGCCTAAAACCCCGCCAAGAATATCAAATCCACTAAACAAGGAAAATATAAAAATTAAAGAAATTGGGTCGATATATGAATAAATAATTTTATTTTTGTCAATTTTTTCATGCATTAATTTAGAAATATATCATGATAATCGTACGTAGCAAAATAATGTTTCACTTGCCGCTTCATAATATAAATGTAAAATTCATTTAAGTTTCTTAATTGTGCTTATTGACAATCGGATCGAAAAGGTGACTAAGGTACAACTTAATCTCACGATTTTTTATTATGCGGTTTATTTTTGTAACTTTACTAATTAGTTTTCGATCACAGTGTCAGTGTCCGTTGAAAAAAGTTCGAATAAAGCACGCTATACATTTATGTGACATACTTAGAGGGAGTGAATTAGTACTACACAATATTAAACAATATAAAATTATATTGTCTAGTATGAACCAATAATACATAATCGATATTATATAAATAGCTTGATTATAGACGCAAACCATTTTCTACTATTTTCACGTGCAAAACTTTTTCCTACGGACTAAACCTACGAGACTTGGGTGATGCTTATTCTTGAGCAGGGCCACAACTCATAAAAAGATTGAGAACATGTTTGCGGGTTACTGCACATAGAGCGAGATTTACTCAATGCGCACTTACGGGTAGCGGCTGCAGGTTCTTATGTCAAAAAAAGAAAAAGAAAAAAAAGATCAAGAACATACTTTTCACTTAATCACGATAAGCTGCCTGATTAAATTATTTTCTAAATTTTTATTGAAGGGGCATAATTGCTCTTCCATCACGCTTCTTTATCTGGTATCTTGAATTCGACGCGGATTAATATTATCATTAGGATTAAAGCACAATTAATTAAAAACCTGTTTTGAATAAAAATTCTGTTTTATTTTATTTCTTTTTTAAGGAGTGGAGCCCATGTGCCGCGGTGGTCTGGGCCCAGGCCCAATATTTATTAATTATAAAGTCCCCCAAGAATCTTGGGTTTTTTTTTTTTTTTAAGAATACATTAATTTCAGTTCCAAATGTCCCCCCCTTGAGAGTTTAATAAGATTTTATGGACTTGTTTATACACCTGATTGAAATGTACAATTTGAAAGCCAACACATTGAACAGGTAAAAGAAATATTAAAAAACACTGGTTGAGTTTAGTCATGTCTCATTTCTAAGAATCATTACATCTTCGAGATGTGTCGCACACAGTATTAAACACAATGTTTAATATAATTAACAAGATTTTAATTTCTTTGATTTTCGTAATCAATTATTGATTTCCTTATCATATGCGCTTCTAAATTATCAAGTTGACATAATCTGTTCAAAAGAACACAATCCTAAGTATTTGACGAGATGACATGGGATAAGAAGACTCATTCACCACGAAAAACGTCTGTGACCTTGTGTTGCAAAGATATAGTTTGTTTGGTGTAGGATGATTTTTAAAACTTATTTGAATAGCGCTGACCGAAACATCTATTTAATAACCAAAAAATGTAATTTTCATTTGAAAATTTTAATTGGATCCAACAAATGTATATGAATAATCTATCATTTCTTTTAAAACTATGGTAAAAGAAACAGAGTTTTAAAAGAAATATATTCTCAAACTTATAGAAGACAACCAATTCCAAACAAACTTAGAATATTTTATTAATTAATTGAAGTAAAAGATTATTTAAGTTGTTTAATTAAGAGCATATTTGGTTTAGTTGAAATGCTATAAGTAGTCAAAAACAAACTTATATCATATATAATGTTGTTCAGTACTGCATATTAATTATATCATATATGTATAATTTACAAAGATAAAATAAATGATTCAAAACGACAGATAGGTTAAAGCTATGTAGCACAGTAGAACAACATTGACACCTAAACTAGTACTTAGATATCGTTAATAATACATAACATTATTCTAGTTAATATTATCAATAGATATATTTATGCTCGTTAGACATACCGACATAAAATTTAGTTTTTAATGCAGGATCCAAGCATTAGATTTGGAGTTAACCTTTGGGGACCATTTATTTTGCAAATGTTTGATCGTATAGAAAAAAGACTCAAAGAACCCTTTAACCACACCAAATGACATTGCCAAATTATTATGTCCAATTTCCTTTAAATTACAGTACACTGAATCCAGATTCCTGAGAAACATAATTGAAGATAAACCTTTATAATTAATCATAAAGCCTCCTCAAATGGGGATGTTATTCTTTTTGGAGCAAAGGTCCCATTTTGTGCAGGATAATGACTATCTTTATTCCAACTCTCCTCATGAACAGTGCTTTTTCTTTGCAAGTTTTGTAATAAATTATAGAATGGTCCCTTGATTTGCCTTAATATGATGTGAGTCATCAGTTGCCTAAGTTTTAGTCTTTGCTTATCAAATATTTTTATTGTAGATTTAATATTTTGAAAATAATAGGTTTTTAATTTCATGCACACATCATATTTATATATTTTTTCCCCCATAAAATGTCTAATACCTTCACAATTTTATAAAATTGGATATTTATACTCATAATCTTTGGCTACCCTTATTTCATATTGAATTATTTTAACTTAAAATTGAAGTTGTTAAAAACTAGACAAATTTATTCATTTAAGGCCCTGTTTGATAGGGCAAGTTTTTCATGAAAGATGGAAAACTTTTTGTCATTTTCACTTTTTAGAATGTTTGATATGAAACATTTTCTAGTTAATTGGTTTTCCACCTTTTATTGATTTGCCACATTTTCTTGCTTTTGCAGGTTTCTTTTTCTTTCTTTCTTCTTCTTTTTTTTTTTTTTCCCTATCTGTCAAGCTTTTTTAACACCAAGGTGTACAAGTTTAATTCTTTTTAATATATGAAATTGAATACAATTAAATAATTATTTTTTTTTTTTTTTTAGGTTTTTTTTTTTTTTTTTTTTTTTTTTTTTTTTTTTTTTTTTTTAATTTGATAATGGAAACAAATTATATATCCAATTGTAACAAATTATATCTCTTTAATGGAAACTTTCATAAAAAATAAAGCCAAACGAACACCAAAAAATTCAAAATTTCAATATTTTCTTGATGAAAAATTATACTAATCAAACACAATTAATCGACAATTCTTAGTAAAATAAGTTTTAGGCAATTCAATTTCATAAAATTTCATTTTCTTTCCACTCAAATTTCATTCTTGCAGTCAAACAGACCCTAAATGTTTTTCATGTCCTCGTGTACACATCCTATCTGTATACCAAATTATGCATTGTAGGCATTTTTGCTTGGCAAATAGGGATATCATTCTCTATCATCATCAAGAAATAAAGTTGACCGTCGGAAAAATTAATATAAAATAAAAGTGAATGAGAATTGTAACAACAAATAGTTTCAATTCTCTAATTAATTTCCCAATTGAATTGGTGGTTACAAAGCCCTAATGACTATCGTAACATGTTGTGTTAATGAAAAGTTAATAGGAAATTGAAACCTCCATCGTCCTAGTACTGTATAAGGAGGTGTTCTTTTCCTTATTCTACACCAAACTTTGAGAGCTCTTTAAGTTCTCTTTAAGTCTCTATCCTCTCTTTGTTTTCAAGTGTTTTATTTTTAGTAGTTTTGAGAATTATTTTCTAGCTCAGTGATAGAATTGTGAGCATTCTTAGTTCATTTAAAGTAGTAACGAGGTTCTAGTTAGCTACTTTCAACCATTGTATTTTAGGAAACAGACGATATCAGTCATCTTACACCACAATAGGGGCAAATCTGTTTTAAAGAAACCGTGTGCAATATAGGCCTCGGTTCATTCCAATATTGTTACTATATCAACAACCCTATTTCCTCTCTTTTATTGTTAGTCTGTTTATTGTAACGTTTCTTTCCATTATTTTATAACTCCAACAATATTCCTAATTTCCTTTAGTATTTTTTTCTTAACATCTTAAAACTGATTCCTCTTAAAAAAAAGAATGAGATGTTGGATTCCCAAGAAAGACAATTGTGACAATAAAATTCCCCTACAAAGTTTATAAAACCTTGAAAACTGGAAGTTACGATACAAAGAAGTTCTGTCTAGAAGGTTGGGTTTTAAGTGGGACCATTTGTGACCCTTCAGCCAACGTAGGAGTTGAATATTTTCGAAGGAGGCTAGGTTTATTAAAGCTGCAATTAGACCCCACTAGTCTTCGTTTGAAATTATCTGTAGACTGCTATCCGGTTGTTGGAAAAAATAGCTTAATTTTCATCGTGTTTGCTAAGTACTCTTTAAGTTTCCCTATTCTCTCTTTATTTTCAAGAGTCTTATTCTTAGTAGCTTTGAGAATTATTTTCTAGCTTGGTGATAGAATTGTGAGTATTATTAGTTCGCCTAAAGTAGTAACGAGGTGTTAGTCAACTACTTTCAACCGTTATATCTTGGGAGATGGATGCCTTCAGTCCTCTTGCACCACAGTGGGAGGCAAATCTGTTTTAAAAAACTATGTGCAACACATGCATATGTTCATTCTAATGCCATTCTTCTTAAAAGACGAAGGAGATGCTGGATTTCAAAGAAATATTATTGTGACAATAATATTCGTTCACAAAGTTTATAAAACATTGGAAATTGGAAGTTATGATATAGAGAAGTTTTTTTCTACAAGGCTGGATTTTAAGTAGGACCATTTGTGACCCCTCCAGCCAACCTAGACCTGTATATTTTCGAAGGAGGCTAGATTTGTTGAAGCTGGGATTAGACCCGTCTAGTCTTCTTTGGAAATTATCTATAGAGTGCTATTCGATTGTTGGATAAAATAACTTAATTTTCATCACTTTCGGAAATTAAGCATATTTTCATTGGAAAAATTAACATATTTTCGTGACTAAAAAAATAACATAATTTTCAAATGGTAGTGTTGAGCAGAAGAATCGTACATTGAAAGAAATAATGAATGTAAAATCTTGGGTTGACTTAGAACATGTGGGAGAAGTTGTTCTATCAATAAATTATCCTTTAAATAAGGTATCCCGAAAAAGGAAGACAAGACTCCATATGAATTATAGAAAGGAAGGAAGTCTTCCTATAAATTCTTGCGAATGTTGGGATATCATGCTAAGTGGCTGTACCTACACCTACGAAGGTGAAAATTGGTCCAAAAATAGTTGACTACATTTTCATTGACTATGCACATAATAGTATTACATATCGGTTCTTTGTGCATGAGTCTAAAATTCTTGACACACACAAGAACATGATAATGGAATAAGACACGCGTCATTGTAAGTTCAAAGAGGACTAAGTTCATCAAAATGAACATTTAGACTATTAGTGAAATAGTCAAGACTAAGAACACGAAAAAAATGAAGAGGTTCAAGATGAACATAGATGTAGTAAAAGAGCAAGGACAAAAAAATCTTTTAGTCCGAATTTTTTGACTTATCTGCTAGAAAGTGAACCTTGAACTTTCAAAGAGACAGTGAGCTCTACTGGAAAACTTTTGTGGAAAGAGTTCATTAAGACCAAAATTGATTCCATACTGCAAAATTACACTTAAGATTTAGTGGATCTTCTTCCTAGGTGTAAACCTCTAGAATCCGAGTGGATTTTCAAGAAGAAGATAAAAGTAGATGGATCAATTGATAAATACAAGGCGATGCTTGTAATTAAAGGTTATAGAAAATGAGAATATCTAAACTATTTTGATACATATTCTTCTGTTACGAGAATAAATTTCATAAGGATGGTACTAGCAATTGCTGCCATGCACAATCTTGAAGTACATCAAATGGACATGAAAACAATCTTTTAGAATGGAGATTTGGAAAAAAAAAATATGTATGGAATAATTTGAGAGTTATACTATACCTGGAAAAGAAAAAAATTTAGCAAACTAGTGAAATTTTTTGGTTTAAAACAAGAACCAAAATAATGGCGTGAAAAATTCGACAGTACTATGATAGCAAGTGGATTTAAAATTAACGAGTGCGATAAATGTGTTATTCTGTATCTATATATTAAGGGTGTGTTTGAGTCACATTATTTTGGAAGAATGAATTCTGGAATAGTAGATTGATAGATAATATGTGGTTGAAAAAGAAGGAAAACTTATTGATGTGATAGAAAATATTATTTTATTGAAGATTGTGTGGTTGAAAATGAGTAGAATAATGAAAATGAAAAAAATAATGTGTACCAAACAGGGGCTAATATATGCTCATTATTGGTATTAATGATCATATGATCAAATTTACTAAAAATATGTTGAATTCAAGATTGGACATAAAATACTCAAGGTCTACTAATGGATATGTGTTCATACTGGGAGGTACGTTGTGTCATGAAAATCCTCAAAACAGATTGTTATAGCAATATCCTCAATGGAATCTAAAGGATAAATGTGGGAAAGAAGCATAATGGTTATGCCATTTCTGTCAAAACTTGTACCTGCAATATGTATACATTATAATAGTCAATCTGTAATTGACATGGCACATAGAAACATGTATAATGGTAAGTCAAGACATATTCAAAAAGTCATATCCCCTTGTTGGTAATGATTTAAATCTAGATTGTAATCTAAATCAAAGTCAACAATTAGTTTTAATTACATATTTAATGAGTCCCACAAATTTCAGTAATACATTTAATCAACTTTTATCAAATATACTAAAAATTTGATTTTAATTCCTACCAAATAGGGGCATAATAACATTTGACAATTAATCTCTACTGGAATGATCTTCATTGACTTTGGAATGACAAAGAATAATATTGTGGCTCTACTTACCAAAGGTTTAAGAGGGTTAGTTGAGAAATCAACAAGGGGAATGAGACTAAAGCCCATGAAAGAATATATCAATACAATGGAAACATAACCTAGTTGACTGGAAATGGTTCAAATGGACAATCTAATTGTAAAGATCATACTGGATCACTGTAGGATTCATCCCAATCCGCTTCTATGATGAAAATAGTGATACCCATAAAAGATAAAGGATAAGCTAATCTTTTGATTATCCTTATGCGTCGAAATATTTGAGTGGAATAATAATTTTGGTTACTCTTAATCAAAAAATCACCTACATGATAAAGAAGTGAGGCCGCTTCAAAGGGATATTATAAGGGTTTAATTCCTTAGAAACTTTCATAGAACCAAGGATATATTCATGGCCAAAATGAATATAACTATGAGAACTAAGTTGTGTTAGGAAGAAGCCTGTGTAAAGTGTGTCATCATTTACACAAATGACATAATAGTTTAAGGATATTATGTCTACTAATTAGCAAGTAAAGTAAACATACTTATTGTTCGCTGAAAATATGCCGCAAGCGCATGGGTCGAGAACAAGTAATAAAATGGACCTTTTAAGTCCGAGTCAATCCCACGAAGAGTGTTGGCTCGATTACTAGCTTATGGATTCAAATTAACGAAAATGACCCACACATTTAAAAAACTTAAATTTTAAACTATAAAAAAAACACGATTTTGATTTAA
>CAIGRO010219660.1:0-23139 GCA_903798355.1 Fraxinus baroniana | reverse complement strand
TCTGCTTTAGCGCACACCTCTCTTTTTCTTTTTCTCCTTCTCCTTCTACTTGTTTATTTTGGGTCCTCTCCCTTGTCAATGAAATTATTTTCTGTTGATCTTTTGACATTGTTTTCAATCTTTCCAATAACCTATTATACAGCTTGAGCAGAAACAGAAGTATGCAGCGTGGAAAGCAGTAGAAATTAGGAAAGCTATAAAAGAAGGGAGAAAGCCTGTACCAGGTCCTCCTGGGGGAGATAAAGATCTATCAGTGCCATCAAGGACATCAAGTGGTGAACATGTAACTTCTATACCCTATGAGTTGCTACACTTGATTCATTGCATGGTGTAACTATTACTTATATGTGGTGGGGTCATGGGTGGATATAATTTCCTCACTGAAAGGTGAAAGCTAAAATGGAATCATGGAGCGGGGATTATACCAATGTCTTTTCTTATTTTATTGATATTTGAAAATTGTTATAGCTGGAATTGCTTTGTTAATTTTACCCAATCAGTGAGTTTGGAAATATGTTATGATAGTTGAGGTAAACTAGGAAGTGCTTATGCAATTGTTTGCATGGCCTGACATGGTGTATGAGTGCCAGTGGCTGATACTTGGAAATCTGGTATGGAATCAAAATAATATATAATATTCTGAGCTCAGACCTGCAAAGATTTTGTTTTCTTATTTGTTTGGCAGTGTTCTAGAAGTTATTGTTCCTTAATTTTATACTTGTTATTAAATGATTTAATGCCATGGCGGTTCTTATATTTGTCTCAACAAATGCCTTTTGTGGAAGATATAGTTCTTATGAAAAGACTAGTTAAATAAATAAATTCTTAATTATTAAAGTTCCAGACACTCACAAATGGTTCACTGTAAATTTTTATGGTAGTTCAATCTACTCTCTTACAGGATCTTGATCCAAGCACAAATGATTTAGCAGTCAGATCTGAACCAGGTATAATAGATCCTGCTACTAGAGCTGCACCGGAATCTGATTCATTTCCTCAGTTGTACGATAAAGTCAACTCACATCATTCTACAAGCATTTCTTCATCACCATCAAGTATTCAATTATCGCCGCCTTCGAACATATTACCACCACCTCAATATCCTACTGATGACACTTACCATCATCCACCTCAATATCCTACTGATGATACGTACCACCAGCCACCTTCAAGCAACAGAACAGAACATTCTCCTTATTCTCATCAGCAATATCACCCTCCACCCTACCACCAAGAACCACAGCAGCACTTACCGCAACAGTACAATACTCACGATGTTCCCCCATATTCGTATCCCGATTTCCAGTCTTACCCTGGTTTTTCCGAAAGTAGCCTTCCTACAGCTCCATCTCATTACCCTTATCACCAAGGCTCTGATACTTCCTATTCCAATTCTTCACCGTCTAACACTGTCAACTATCCATCAACTACACAATACAATTCTAGTGGCAGGAATGGGGGCGTTTCAGAAACTTTACCAGCTGCTGCAGCAGCTACACAATCATACAAGTATGACAGCAGTTACCAGCCTCCACCAGAGAAAATTACTGAAGCGCACAAGGCAGCAAGATTTGCAGTTGGGGCACTGGCATTTGATGATGTTTCTATTGCGGTCGACCACCTTAAGAAATCACTCGAATTATTAACAAATCCATCAGCTGGGCAATAGACCTTGTTTTATTTTACCTGCTTGTTTCCATGATTTTATTGGTAAAGATGTCTGGTTCACAAATATGTTTCCTATGTTTGAATCATGGTGGGGGTGATTACCGAACGTGTAACTTGAATTTGTGAAAGGATTTGGAGTGAATTGAGGAAGTTGCATTTCTCAATTTGTATCCTGCCTGTGACAAATGAGGGGATTATTTGATGGAATTTGAGATTCTATGTTGAAAATCTAGTTTCACAAAGTTAAGACAAGTGAAAGGCATATTTATTTTAACCATAACGAGGAGTTAAGGATTAATTCGTGACTCCAGAATAAGTTAGGGATAATAGTGAAATTTTCTCAAAGACATAATAATAATTTACAGCTACAAAGAAAGGGAAACAAGATTAACAAGTTTCACCTACTTTAATTACTTGGATTAAGGGAACGCCAAAATTACACAATCGGTCTATTATGAAAGGTGACTCCGTCAGTAGTACACACACAAAACACCAAAAAGAGTAGACATTGTACTTTTATCGATATCTTTTTCTTTTCTTTTTTTCTAAAAAAAAAAAAAAAAGATTTATCTCACACTAAGCTAGAGAAAGAGATGCAACTATATGGAAGAACTGAAGCTGTTCTAGTAGCTCTTTAGCTTGGCTTGAGGCTCGGCGCTCGACTCGATAGAACAGCTCCTCGCTCAGTTGATCACCTATGTGTGCATCAACTAGGACCCCACTAACGCTCCTGCAGCTATTGGCTAATGCACGACCGATCTCAGCCGCGTCATCTGGTTGGTTAACGACAAGAGGGCTCCCTCCTCTGAAAACATCAAGCTTGTTAATGATAAATGAACCATCGGCTTCGACAACCTCCTTGAAGTCATGTAGGCTTGGTGCATACACCGGAATATTGAAGTTGTCCCTTTTCTCACTAGTAATTAGTCCCTGTGGTTCGTTTGTCCAATTAGTGAAGTGTTCAGTCACAAGGATCAACATCGTGGCATAAATAATATATGCATGAATGTAATGTACCAAAGAATCGTGCTTTACGATTGAGTAAATATTTGTCCCCCACTTGATGTTGGTTATGATGCTATGTAGTAATAGATGTCCAGTGGCAAATTGGAAGTCCCATTCAAAATGGCCAATACGACAAGATTTAATCATGGGCAGTGACAATGTTTGATAATTTGCTATCATGCCTTACTTTCCAAACCCAAATTGATGCGACATATGTTTTCTTCTAGTTTCAATGAACAGTGTTGATGACAGAAGCAATGTAATGAGATATATAAGTTTAACGTGCTACTATGAGTAGAGAAAGAACCCCTAATTATCGATTCTGTCGTTCAATGTTGTTCCGAGCAAGAAATATAATTATCTCAATACAAATAGGAACCATGGTGAAAATCGAATTCGAATGGGGAAGATGATATGATTACCTCTTGAACAAGATCATCCCAAGCATCTTGAAAATGGGTCCCAAAGAGAAGGCCAGCCCCACCTTGGTCCGTAGGGTCCAAGGAAGTCCTTCCCAAGCAAACTAAGAACATGGACCCTCCTCTTTTCATTTCTTTTGATCTTGATCCTAAGAACCCTGCTAAATCACCCTGGAATTGCTTCTTATAAGCAGTGGCTGTGTTTTCATTTGCTCCATGGATGAAAATTTTTCCTTTGTTGTATGCCGCCGATCTCTTATCCAAGACAATATCCGGAACCTAAAATATCCCAAAAGAGCTTAGAGCGAATAAGATGTAATTTCAAAGTATATCAAACTTACTTATAAGTTACTTATTTTGGTAAAGACGATTTTCAAAATTATGAATTGGAAGCACGAAAATCACCAGCTAGTATGAAAAGTGATTTTGATCAAACCTAGGGGCCATGATTAAGTTGATAACTTTTTGACCTTCAAAAGGAAAACGAAAGGTTGGGAACTTTTTACATTTAAACTGTGCTTGAATGCAATCATCCTCGGTAACAAATTATAGTAAACCAAGAATTAAACATAATTAACAAAAAAAAGAAAAAAGAAAAAACATATATAATTAATTGATAGATTAAGAATATTAATATAATATGCACCTGAGAGAGCCAGTGCAAAGAAAATGCCGAATAGAAAACATCAACAGATTTTGCCGGAAAGAGACGCCGGTAAAACGATCCGGGTACTCCGGCAGCAAAGTAGGAGCGGTGACTGTTGGAAGCTAAGCATTCCTCCATGCTACCACCACCATATGGAGGTAGAAGTTGAAAGAGAGTGTTGAAGTCATTAGAAGGAAGATCGGAAAAAAAAGCCGAGAATTCCGGCGGCTGCTCGTAGTCGGTGGCCTCGTAGCGCTTTGTTATGTGCTTGATAATTACATCAATCATGTATATAGTGTTGCTCCCACATGAACATCCTAAATCTGCAACAACAAAGGGAATTTCTGGGGAATTCAGCTGTACTAAATCTAGGGTTTCTCTCAGAAGATGAAGCATCGATCGAGCATGTTGAGCCTGCACATATAACATATATACATGAAGCCAATGTTTACAAATGCATACAAAATTACGATAAAAATGAAGAGCCAGAAATTAACACAAAATGTGGGGTGATTAAGAAACCTGAGCCTGAGAATTATTGACATAGCTAGATTCTCCTTTGCCACCTTTCATGCTAAACATTTTCTCCAGATTTTCATTAGAAACATCAGATTTATGCCCTACTGGGGCCATTTTATTTTTCTCTCTTTTCTTTCTCTGTAACTCGTGGTTCTGTGTTTTGTTCTCTTAATCAACACAAAGGGGTTAATTTATAGCAATTTTTCTAAATTAATTTTGGTAAATTCTTAATTCCCATGATTTTCTTTCATTTTCTTCTATTGATGAAAATCTTGGAAAATAATTAATTTGAGTCCAAATCTGTCTACACTGCTATTAGAGAATAGAGACACGAGACAAATTTTTAGCTTTCGCGCGTAGCTGTATCCCGACTAAAGTACTAAATATGCCACTAAAATTCTTGATTTTAACAGAAAAATTAAACTCTTCCTCAATATGCCAAAAGTTTCCTTTGACAAAAAAATAATAATAATAATAATAAAAAGAAATGAAGAACCTGAACACACATAATGTGGTTTAAGAAATTAACCTGAGCCTGAGAGTTATTAACATAGCTAGCTTCTCCTTTTCCACCTTTCATGCTAAGCATTTTTTCGAGTTTTATCTTCGTTACTACAACATTATCTCCTACTGGAGCCATATGTGTCTCTCTTTGTGTGTGTGTGTGTGTGTGTGTAGAGGGAGAGAGAGATAGAGAGATGAAATGGTTGTGAAGTTGGGGAAGAAACACTATGTTGCTATATAAAGAGAGAAGAGTAGTGGAGGGTAGTATTTGTATTGTGAGTAAATGTCGACTGTCGACATAAGCTATATGTAAAAGTAAAAGGAGGTGGAAGACTGGGTATGGGCCTCACATGCAACAAGAAAGAAGGCCCAAGATTGACGCCGGATTTCCATGTTTGAATCTCTACGCTATATATATCATTTTTTCTGATGATCCTAACAATCAAGATTCATGTCTATGTTATGAACAAACAAGAACGAATGACTGATACAACATATAAACAGTTAAAAATCTTGGTAATAGGTCGTTAGTTCGAGTCAAAATTTCACATTTCAGAGTATTGATTGACGATATTATGTTTTTATATTCATAGTGTCACGTACTGCGATTGCTCCACTCCTCACACGGTACGACAACGACGTTGACAGCTATGCGTATGACCAATTTTATCCAAGAGTACACTAATGATATCATCGTAATCGTATTCCTAGCATCCTATGCGCGTGTGCTAGTTTTGGGCTAGTCAGTTTAAGAATGAGGAGAAGGCTGTCTTGACGTGCAAAACCTCAGAGCAAAACTTACTATTTGTGTTTAATAAAACATAAGATTCACAACTTTTCAACATAAAAATTTATTTAAAATCTGATTTTAATCTTACAAAACGTAATGGATTGGTGTTCATAGTCTTTAACGTGCCAAAAATATGGGACAAAATAAGTAAAGAGGTTTGGTAGAGAATGATAAAACCTGTTTATGCAGGGGGACCAACCTTTATTTCCAAGTCGGCTTTAACCCAACCGTCGATATCAACAAGTTGGACTTCAAATTAACTACCAACGGCATACGACGTTGTATTATTCGTATAGAATAATGATTATAATAATTAAGTATTTTCTTAATCTTGTTTAATGACCACACGGATCATTAATTGTTTTATTATACTTGTTAATTATATATACGCTTTCTAATGACCACGAAGACATCATATAATTAATTAATTAAATGTATAGTATGCCTAAAACATATTGTTTGGTTGTGATCAAGCAATTAGTTCGACATTATTAACTTTTCTTTAATTACTTATTCATACATGAAAAGTGGGTGATTAAAAGCTAATGATGGTGATTATATTTGATTATACCTCTCAAACTGTCATCCCAGAAATCAAGGTTTAATTCTTAGCATAATTTTATAGATTTCTATTTTTATAATTTGTAGTATTTGTTCTTTGTTCTCTTTGTAATACCAAACGTCTACCTTACATTTTTATGTTTATGGTCAATAATACCCTTAAAATTAAATTTATTTCAACTAAATATAATTATTATTAAAATTAAAATTAAGTTAATTAATTTCCACTGAATACTATTATTACTAATTATCAGTATATAATTAATAAAAACTTACATAAAAATTTAAAAAAATGATGACAATGCTACATATATGTTACATGAAATTGCATAGACTATTAAGTCAATTAATATTAATATATAGAATTTATAAAAATAATAAATTATATATACAATTAAATTTTTTAAAACCTAATATTACATATTAAAAGAATATTGCATTCCTACATTGAAAATGAAACATAATATTAGATGAAAAGTTATCTCTAATAACCCATCAACTCTTTAATCACCATTAATTCACATTAATTTGATAAATTACGAGACAAAAAGTCATTTAAAAAAAAAGGTTGAACCCCAACATTGAAGGCCCCCCATCACCCCGCCCCTAGAGTATCGTGGAGGAGGTAAATTGTGGAATGTGCCTTAACAGAACAGGGTACAAGAGCTGTCATACTGGTACCCCCAAAGAATCCAATTTCAAACCTTATTAGAGTCATGAATCAAAGCCAAGTATTTTGATAAACATTTGATTTCACATTTTACTTTTACATAACTAAGTTGTAGGACGTTAACAACAAATACTGTGTATAAATAAATGTTATTTTAATGACAATGTTATATTAAAATTTATTTAACCTATATATATATATATATATATATATATATATATATGTATTTTAATAATTTTAATTTTACCTTTAACAATATCAATTACATCAACTACTTTCAAAAATAGTATTAGTACTTTAAAAATATTACGCATATCATTTATACTATTGAAACACACATATCATTTATCCGATACAGAAGACGTGAAACCCACATTCTTACTACTAATTTTACAAAACAAACCATATTTGGAAATTCATATTCAAACCTAAATACTATTGAAATACTTAAAACTTTGAACGAGGTTAGGTAAATAGGTTTTTGAAATAATTTTGGGTGTCTGAATAAAAGATTAATGTAGGTCACCAATAGTATATCCTAATGCAACTTTTTGAACAAATAAAACGTGTGAAAGAACTGATTGTCTCGTTTAAAATTTTAAGCAATTAGAGATGAACTGCATGTATATATTCACGTATTGTTATTATTATTTTCTCCTATCAAATTAGAATTCAACCTAAAATGTACTTTAACCCTTTAACTCTTTACCTTTTCTTGCACAGTGGTGGGACCAGTTTAAAAATTGGAAGAGAGAGAGAGAGAGAGAGGAAATGAGAAAAGAAGTAAAATTAAAGGCAGTCAACCAGGAAGGAGATGATAGATTTGGTCTGTTAAAATCGAGTAGTTTTCGAATTAAGACCCGGAATTTTGTCCAACACTAATGCTAAACACTTCCCTTTACTGCTATTGTATCCAATTAAGTACAGAAAAGTCCACCACCGCCGCCGTGATAGTCGCCGTTTCACGTGAATCTATGCCGGAAGTTTAACCCCTACCCTTTAACCTTCAACTACCCTATTAAATATTAGTTTAACTTTCATGTCACACCTAAACCATGCATGCAAATATATATAAAATACATATATCTGCAACTTTTCTACTGTTGGGGGTACATGATGATTCAAAAACAAAATAAACCTAACCAATAATTCTATGTTAAATGGAAGTTTTTTCATCAGCTTTTGTTGGTTTGTCCCACTGAGGGTTGAAAGTTACTGAAAACCCTAGTCACAACAAGAATTTATGGGATGGTCAAAAAGACTGTATATATATATATATATGCTCTGAGAAGAAAGAAATAATTCAACCAATATTTGCACTTTTTGTCTTTACTTTTCACAGTCTTTGCTTTCTTGCTAATTGCAGGTTTTGGGGTGGTTTGACAAATTTTTTGATAAAAGTTTTAACAATTTTTAATAAAAGTGATGAAATATGCCCATGTTTAGTTTAGATAAAAATCAAATTTTTAGTATATTTTAATAAAAGTTAATGGAATGTACGGTTGATTTCATAGAATGTGTGAATAAAATAAAATTTTAATTTTGACTTAAATTTTAATCAATTTTTTTTTAGCTGAACCAAATAAGGGAATAGTTAAAAAATTAATAAAAGTTGTGGTACGATTAAAATTTAAGTTTGTCCACTCGAAATCTATAAAATTTTAGCGAATTTTTACCAATCCAGCACTTAAAAAAGTTAATAAGAGTCTGGATAAACCTTATATATTGTCATATGTAGTGTTGTCGATACACCATACGGGTAAAAAAGAAAGCCCTTATAATTTCATTCAATTATGCAAAAGGACAATATACTCCCTTTCTCATTGTGGACGGTATGAATAGTCAATGAATGATTGTGTCCCTATTTATCATTTTTTTTAGTGACTATAACAAATTAAGTACAAGTTTCATCTATGGGATGATTTTCTGGAATCAATTAATCTTTGATATTTGAACAAGGATAATTCTTAGCGTACAAAATAGTGTCCAAAATTGTCAAATGGCGGCCCCCTATTAGGAGGGCGCCTGTGGGGCACAGACGCCCCCCAATAGGGGGTCGCCATTTGACAATTTTGGACACCCTTTTGTAACCCATTTTGTACCTGTAGTAAACCTTTTGAACAATTCAATGGACAACTTATTCAAAGCATGTCCTATTCTATGCTGCTCATGCAAGGAACACACTTCCTCTTATTGCTGAAAAATATTCACTTTTGGTTTTGGATTTATCAGGCAAAATCAAATTACCGTATCACAAATCAAAGACAATGAACAAACTCCAATGTCCAAGAATTGGAAATTAGAAGAAACCTTGTATAGGTTTTTATAGACTCTATCTTCTTCTGCATGTTATATGTTGTTTTTTTTTTAAAAGATAATACATCATATTGCTTTACATGCAATACATAGTTAGCTTAATGTTGAAGAATAAGGACTTTTGTTAGCTTTGATTGGGCTTGCTATCACTTCAAAGCGTCGGGGATCTCGACTAACTTCAATAAATGCATCATACTCGTACTAATAGATTAACGCAATTCTTTATGCGGAAATTACACGAACTAAGTGTTTTCAAGATCTCAATTCATAATTAAGAATTATAAGTTTTTCTTTGAAAAATCAGATATAATAATAATATAAAATTAAACTAATCCACCCCACCCACCCCATAACCCCAATTCAATTATTTTCCCAAACCTTAAAACCATTTCACCCTTTTCTCTCTACCAACCACTAACGACGTCGTCACCCCTTTAGACGACGACCGCTCTCCTCCCTTGCACCACCGTCGCATTGTGCTACCATGTTGCCGCCTAAGTTTTACTGCCACTGCTCAACCTCGCACCAACCCCACCACTTAGACTCGCACCACCACCGTCGCGTTGTTCCATCATCGCTCAACCTCACACCACCATTGCGTTGTGCCGTACCACATTGCACCAACCCCACATCACATCGTTGTGTTGTGCCGCATCACCTCGCACCAACCCCCACCACTCAACTGCGTTGTGCCTCCATAATTTGTGATTTGTATCGATCTGTGGACGAGTAGCCGCCATGGTCGATTTGTTGTTTTGGTTTTTGTTGATCGTTGATGTGGTGGTGGTTTCCACGATTTTGGTGATGTTGGGGTAGTTTTATTGGCGGTGGTGTTGGCGGTAGTGGTGGATTTGGAGGTCATGGTGGTGATAGTCATGGCGGTGGTATGGGGGTGGGGTGGCCAATAAATTGATTAATTTGTATTAGATAAATGAATATGTGATCCAAAAATGTGATCGTGACTTATATTTTATTAAGTTACGACTATAAATATTTTGTGACTAATTAATTTGATATTTTGACACGAAATAAGTTATATGACTTATAAAATTTGTGATTTGTGAACAATAAATAATATGTGATTTATTAATTTGATAAATTTGTGAACGATGAATAAATTGACCTATAAATTTTTTTATTTGTGACTGAGAAATAATTTGTTACCAATTAATTCGATAATTTGTGACTAAATTATATAGAATTGTAACATAAACATACTTAATTAATAAAATATATATTTAATTAATTATTTTATAATTAATAATGCCTGATTTTTGAAGTTTTAAAACTTGTTTCTTAATTTTGAAATGACTAATAGTTAATCTCTTATGTATGAATTTACCACATTCTTTATTGTTATTATAGGGTCATGACGAATGGCCCTGTACTAGCAAGATGAGTCAGCCTATACTGGGATTTTCATTCAAATCTTTAATTTGAATTTCAATAATTGTAGACAAACAGGCTATAGCATGATATCTCAATTCTCTCAATTGCTATATAAAATTAGAATTATAGTGTTCCCCTTACAATCTTCCTTTCATTTCAATTCAGCGGCCGACAGTGTAATAATTCAACTAAATTAATGTTTGAACAAAGAGAGGCAAAGTCTTCATAGAATGCAAAAAGTAAAACTTGTGCCTATGGATATATATAGCCTACAACAACTTTAAGTTTAAAGATATTGGAAATAGTAGAAATGCATGGATTTTGGGTTTATTGCAATATTCAAAAGGGAAATCATTTGATTTCATCGAGATGCCAATGCTATGGATATATCATTCATTATTTTTCTATGTCACACTCTTAAATATGATAGTTCCACATGTCCAAAGGGCATGCAGTAGCATGAGTTATGAACTGGTCCATTCTCTAATTTGTTTTTCTCATGTCGAAATTATTAATGCACATGGGCTTTCTTCATTAGAAATTTTGGTTACATGAACTTATATCCCCTTGATCTGAGCCACGCTTCAGTGAAGGGGCAAGGGACGAGCGAGCTGAACGGCTCAGCTTGACTCATTTAACTCTCCTACACTCACAATATGAAAAGATGGAGAGGTTTCACTCATTTTGCTCTAGTTTTAAATTCCAAATTATCTTGTTCATATCATTCATATTTTTATTTTTCAAAATAACTCCACTTCTACACAAAGCCATGAAGAAAGACAAACTGCTGATCATCTAAAACTTGAACGAATCCAACTTACATAGGGCTAGACTTTCACTGCAATTGTACATATTGTATCCATGACAACACATTGTACTTGGATACGACTGGGGCAATAAGAAAGAGTCACAAACAAGCCTCTGAATGTCACATTAGGCGTTCATTTGATCTCAATTCCTTGCGTCTAGCACTGTGATAGTTTCTTGGACCAAACTGCCCTTTCGAATGCAGGGACTAGCCGATACTGAATCTTTTGGCGGAGGCCACATCACTGCAGAACACAATCCAGGAATCTACACAAACGATTTGAGGATCTTGAAGCTTGTAGCCATGGAACATAGGCAATGAATGTCCTCTGCTGAGTTGTACATTCACGAGTGGCAAGATTACAGTCTTCAGCACAGTGTATATCACTGACTGCAAATTATTAAAACAACAGAAGAAAGGAACTAAAGCTTCTAATCCGATCATAAAAAAAAAAAGAAAAAAAAAAGAGTACAACAAAAAACCAAGTCTTGTTGCCAATAAGTTTTGGTCAGCTATAAGCACACATTCTATCTTGTTCAAGCACAAGAGAGAGTAAAAACCCTCAAAATATCTTTAACATGCTGGCTCAATAACTCATTTACTCGGGAAAAACAGGATGAGGCAACCACAAGAGATCAGCTGCTAAAGGGTTATTTATTTATAAAATCTAGGCAACTTCTAAACAGTTTATTTGGCCAAAATTTCATAAGCCAGCAAGAATGCTTGTCAGGAATTTTAACGGCACTAATACCTCAATGAATAGATGACAGTAAGCAGAAAAAAGTAAAAGAGTATTGCTAGGAGGTGCTGATAAACCTGCTTTTCCCTTTATAGAAATTTATTTTTCTACATGGAACTTAGGAATTTCAGTATCTGTGCTATCTACAGGATTATCCACAGCAATTATATATTCCAATACATCATTGGTATGAGACTATGTTGTGATGTGTTATATTTGCTAGACCATTCTACCATTTTAACCAATATTTTCATCTACACAACCTTGACCAGAGAAAGGACTCTACCAAACGAAGCAGTAAGAATGTAAGATAAAATTACTTGAAACGCGTTTGGATAACATCATTTCATGATCATGTAGAATAAACGCTGGCGGCATGCGTAACACATGGCAGTAAGAATGTAAGATGCATCTCAATCCTTCAAATTATTAAGGCACAGTGTGATGCTAGGTCCTAGAAAAATCATATGATGGATATTTAGCCACTGAAATCAAGGAAAAAACAAATAATGAACTAGTAAACCTGGACTAGACGCATGTGCAAATCACCAATTTTGCTCCACTTAAGAGACGTGCTGAAGTCATTTAACTTCACACTACCGAACACAGTGCTCCCTGAAATTTCAGCAAATATTGAAGAACTAATGACCTGCAGCAAAACAAAATTCATCACTTTCACCCTGTCAGCATATACTAAGATTTGACATGATAAGCGCAATGGAGTGACAACACAAAAAAATATCCAACAGACAAACCGGGTTAAGTAAAAATTCCTCAACCAATATAATGTGTGCCAAATACAAAAGGTTGCCAATTCAAGTTAAATCAATTAATTTAACACCTTCGGCCACTCTATGCATGGGAAAAGAGAGAGAAAATCCCGATAGCTTAGTTGCCACATATACTTCACTAAACATACCATTGAAATGCCTGCAACTGGTATTATTTCACCTGCATCTGAAACATCAATCACCATATCCAAAGGAATTGTTGCATCAATCTGCTGCTTTCCAAATTTTATAGTTGGCAGCGAAGAAACAGAAATATTCAGGTTAATGTCATCATCTGGATAGAGCTTGTACAACTGCGGAACGATGAACCTCCAACCAGAAGTGTTCAAGAGATATTGATATGATACATTGTCAATAATCCAATGCATCTTCTTTGCCTGAAAGAAGAACAGACTTCTATTATCTTGCAATCAATGGTTATCCTGATGTTGACAAATTTTATTATGTGATCCAGTAAAGAAATGCTAGACACTATGGATCAGGTAGCTCGGATCACTAAAAAATCCTTCAGGTATTAAATCATGACATTTGTCTACGGAGAAAGACAGAAGGTATCAGACTCTACTCTGGTTCATTGTTCCAAAGCACCCAACTGGCCTAACTTACTAGGATATGTGACATGCTTGAAGTGTGTACAAATTTTGAGAAGATTAGACATGCCTTATAATCTTCACCCTATAGTAAAAGAAGACGAAGGAGTGAAACCCCTTCCTTCCTCAGTATTTTTTATAAGCATTTCTAGAATCTACCGGTCTGTCTTGTATAAAGACACACTAACATTTTAAATAATTTGCCCTACTTCCATATTTTATATGTTTACGTTATCCATACAAAAAGTGATCCAAATTTCAATTATCAAGCTGACTTTTTAAAATAAAGAAACTAAAAAATTACTTCGAAGTAGACCGTTGATGCTGATTTAAGAACATCTTCATGCATTGAGACCCTGACCATCTTATCCACTTCCTTCCAGGAGAATGAAGGTTGTAAAGTTTTATGATAGTGGTTGGAAACCATAATTTCATCCTTGGCAGATAATAACCCATCTATTTCAAGGTCAAGTGATGATTCACTCAACTTTGGGTCATCAACAAATGTAAAATTCAAGGCAGCAATATTAGTTATTGGAACTTCTTTAGGGAGAGACTGAAATACAGAATCGAGCTTTATGATTCCATCATTTATTTTCTTGGAAACAGCATTTTCAACTGCAGAAATAATTTTACCCTCAAAGGCATCCACCAACCTGGAAAATGGGAAGGGAATATGAATGGTAATGGAAAATAAGAAAAGGAAATTTATATAACTAGCCGTAAACAAATAGGAAGGAGAGAAATCAAACAAAACGGTTAGTAGACTTAACAGCTAACATGTTTCCCAGATAAATTTCTCATCATCAAAGAAGATAGTTTTAGAGTGCACTTTAAGATGAGTTTGCATTTCATATTAGGATGAAATTTCTTGATGTTCATCTAGGGTTTACATGAGCACAGATAATGCGATGGACTAAATAAACTTATTGGATAATTTCAATTTCCATCTGACACCAAGAATCAGCATATTTAGCTATGAGTGAAACAGATATATATGCAATTAGGTCCAGGCATGAACCAATGACCTATAAATAAAATCTATATTCCTCGTCAAAATTAAACGTCTAATAAAAACATAATCTACAATACTACAGACAGCAGGGTGTAAACTGTAACACAGAAGCTGTAAAGCAAAATGTTTCCTTACAGGTCCAAAGAAGAATTTCTACTTTGATATTCTAATTCATTAGCCCAATTTCCAACACTACAAACAACAAAATAAAGGAAAATTGCCATTGTTCGGAAACATGAAAAACAATACCCTTGATATAGCCAGGACGCTCCACCATCCAACTTTATCAATATATCTTTCACATTACATCCACATTCCAGAACTGACAGCTTAAGAGATCCTTGTAGATTCTTCAGACTGAGGGTAAGCCCAATTTTTATACTTTCAACCTTAGAAGAAGCAAAATACATCTTCAGACTGATAATTCAAGGACTTAACTCACATAACTCACATAAAAATCTCTAACAAGGATCACTCTAGGGAGCTGCAAAAATCTAAACACTTGATGAAAGATAGAACAGAACAGAACATGTAACATTGAAACATGCACTTGAAGCAGAAGTGATATGCTGACAAATGTGTGAAGAATTCTCAACCTTCACAAAAACAGAGCATATTCATCATTTTGAAGCACTTTGACAACTCTGGAAGTTTTGTAAAAGTATGAGGTAAGGAAGTAAACTTCATCAATGCTAATTGGTGGAAATGCAAAAAGAAATTTCTGACCTGTAATACAAAATTTGAGTTAAAGATTTCATTACAACATAATATTGGACATAAACCTACGTCTAGTAAATATGCCTACTTTAATTAGTGAAATAGCCAATGCGCTTCAGGCTTCAGCCTGACCATCAATCTGACTAGCCATTGTTAGGTTGTTACAGGTTTTCGGAAACTTAAATTATAAATACTGCTACTAGTTCTCTTTCCTCCCTCACGCCGATATCCCCCAAATCCCGATACACAAACATACAAATGCATGCACTACACATAATTATGCATACAATAACAACAAACTAATCTAGATTCCAAATAAATTAGAAGTAAGCTATGTGAATCCTTTTACTCCACTCCTTTTGATTCTTTACTACGTTGCCTACGCCTATTGCTAAATCCAACACATCATTCCTAATCATAACATGCCATATTAATTTTGATGTATCTCTTCCCCTCCTAACCTATTCTACTAGGATCACATCATTCTTACGCACAGAAGATTTTATAAGTCTTCGCAAAATATGTCCTAGTTGCCTAAGTCGCCTATCGGTTCATTTATCCTCAGTTGGTGAACCTTTACTTATTGGCATATTATTCTCATTTATTATTGCACCTATTCTAGTATGGCTACATATTCATCTCAATATCACGTTTCCAGTATTTTCATCTTATCAGTATTCCTGGTATTCCACTTGGAATCATCGAATTTGTTCCTTTTTCTCGCTTCACACTTCACAACAATAATCCTCAACCCTAGATGGACTCTACACAGAAATTTAACTCTCCATGGAATTACCTTTTGGCATCTACAATGCTTAAAATTCTTAGCTTTTTGAAGTTACCTTCCTATTAAATTGAAGTTCACTCCATATAATATTCGGAAGAAATGATAACTTGTTAGATTATTATAATGAGATTCCATGTATAGCATTCAAAACTACACAAATTAAGCATGCATTATAAACTGCATACCCCAATTGTCGCACTTCCTTGATCCGAAACAGCAATAGGAACCAACCAAGTGCTATATGAATACTTCCAATTCATACTCAAATTCGCCGTGGCTCCAGAAACAGCTATATGTATACCATTATCACCAGTTTTCACATTTGAAGAAATCACATCAATCCTTTCAACAGTAATATTCGAAAGAACCGTATGAACTTTACCCACAATTGGGATTTTCACGGCCTTCTCAATCTTGGGCAGGTAAAGTGGAAGCATCGACGACTCTGCCTTTTCTATTAACAAATCCTTGAGAAAATCAAGACCCTTATTCGATATGTCTACCGTAATGTGCCCTTCTTTATCATTTGATCGAACAGGTGTATGGCAAAAAATAAATAAGAAAATTATTACAAAAATGAAAAATGATCGTGCCATGAAAAAGAATCCTAGCTGAGAAAAATGGGTTTTAACTGAACTGGAGCGTCAATTACAAATTTGGAAGAAAGAGGAAATTCGAAGGGTGGGTAGGGTCTGAGCTTCGATTTAGCATCAAGGTGACTATCTCACGGTAAATTCAAAAAGAACCTACTTACTGTACGAAAATGAAATTACTCAAGTACGATGATCAAACAAATTACAAAGACAACTGGGAAAAGATTTCTACTTCTTGAATTCTTACAACCTCAATATAAAGGATTACAACACAGAGAGTATTGAACATGAGTTTCAAGATTAATGGTAGAAATAAATTACAGCATTGTAACTCAAGGTGTGCATAGTTATGAGCATCCATTAACTATACGTTGAATTTACAACACTTTAAAGAATTCATTCATATATATTAGAAAAATGGGTAAATTTCAGTAGTCACCGGCTTATAGTAAACTAAACTTCAATTAAATCCCTGAACATTAATTTGATCTCAAATCTCACAATTCTTGCATTCTTTTTCACCTATCATCCTTCAAAGTGATGAAAATTATTTAGTTGATAATCATATCATAGTTTATCCATCACGTATTCTTACGTGACACCCTAGAAACAAAAATAATTAGTTAAAATTATAACGTCTACGGATTAGATTAGATTAAAATGTCGAGACATTTTCTTTTTATTTCAACCATTTTATGATTTGATATAGTAATAAATTAGAATGTCGTTATGTAAAAAAAATATGTTACAATATGGTTAACAATTAAGTAACTTTCATAAAATAATAAGACGGCAAGTGCACTCCAGTGAAATTTAAAACCATATTGAAGTTTAGTGACCGAATTGAATGAAATTTAAGTTCAATGATCCAATTGAAATAAATTAAAGTTTAGTAACCCAATTGCGATTATTGTATCTTGATTGAAAGTAACAATAGTAACCTAATTGCGATGAATAATACTATATAACACCAACGATGCTAAAGCACCGAACTATGTAGCATTATATAATATGTTCAATTAAAAATAAAATTACGTGATTCATTTAATTGAACTTTTCATTTAATAATACTGGAACCACCTAGACCGGTATTGTAATATCAGTGATGCTAGATAGCATTACTTAATTGAGATTATTATATTTATGTCTTGATTGAAATTGACAATAATAACTTCATTCTTTTCAACAGCAAAAGAGGTACACGGGGAGGAAAGATCTCCAGATGACGTACAAATACAATAGCTCTATTTTAGGTCCTCTACATAATTTTTGTGCTATTAGAATAGAAACAATTGACACTCAGCAGATGGGAATTAAGTAATTTCTCTGTATCAGTGTTCTTTGGGAAAAGAAAACACATAAATAGATACGTGAAAGAATAGGCACTCGGAGCAATACAATAATCAAGCATGTTTACGAACACTATACTACCATCGTTTTCTAACCATCCATGTTTCTCATCGCAGAGTCTGTTTGCCGACAGCTCCCCTTGTACCGCACTACAGCATAGTCACCATGTAAATATTCAGTGAGATTTCACTCAACTCAAGAATATTGAATTCTTATGGTAAATCTTCCTGAGATCAACTCTATAAGAAGTAATCTGGTGGGGGCTTTTTAGCAGGAGCTCCTCTTGATTCCTGCATTTTACCATGAAACCCTTAATGCACAAGTAGTTGAAATATAAACAGGGAGCAGAGATAGACGAAAGGTAAGTTAGCTAGCCAGATATATTCCTTAATGAAACTAAAACAAAATAAAAAACTCGCAGATTTTTGTTTTTTTGGCAGGTAAGTGCAGTGCTGGCTAATAGCATATGTCCTATGCAACTTAAGATCATCGCCAGGCCACATATTTAGCCATTGACTACTCGTGCTCTCGTTGCCATAGCACTAAGGCATTCCATATATTTTTAACCTTCATCTAGCAGTGGCTCATGTTCAAAAGGTGAACTGAATGTGTAGGGATTTTGAGCCTCTGGCATGTTCCGTGTTTATAAATCTAAGAGAAAATTAAAATCAATAAAAGTAGACCATGTAACTGAGCCAGAACCCGGGCATTATGCTAAAAACTTATAACCTGTGCTGAATAGATTATAATATCTTTGTAGTTCTAACCAGACAAGGTATATATGTATTTTATTTTTCATTTTACTTATATGCTCTCTTGATTGCAACTTTTGACTTTTGCCAGTCTCGCACTCTAGCTCTGGCTATATGTGACTTAGAATTCATGTTGGTATTGCTGTTGCCTCAGGGTAATAAATTTTTTTTTTTTGAAAGGTAAGGGTAATAAAAAATTGAAAGGACAGTTTTAGTTACAAATCCAACAGAAGCATATTATATGCACAGACCTGTGGAGCTGCTTCAAATACACGAAACTGCCTTTCAAGATTTTCATCCAGCTGAAGAATTGCAGCTACATTGCCACATCTGCAGCATACTCGATCTTCAGAACAAGTTCAACATAACAAGAGATGAATGAAAGAACTAATATATTTGACTACATTTACCAATTACCTATAACAGTAATTTGGAGCTGACCATACAGTAACTATCTGGTTGTTAAACATCCACTTATAACCATCCATTACCAACTGATGGGCGCGACATATATAGTCGATATTATTTGAATGGTTAAATGAAGTTACAACGCTGCCACCAAATAAGAAACCAGCACCACGGGGACTCAAACCCCAACCATCAACAATGTCTTCTGGATCCGACCATAGGAGGTCACACATGGCACCATCGTGAGGTACTTCTTGCTTCCGGTCAATTGTTCGAATCTGAGATATAGGTAAATTAGAATCTTTAATCACACTTCAAATAAAGGGAAGAGTCTGATACTTGGTATAATTTTCATACCTGGTCTAACGTGGAAATTGTTGGTGACAGACCACCATGAACAGAAAATATCTTGTTCTCAATAAGCGCTGACAAACTGCAACAGATATCCAATAGAATTTAACCATTGTGCAAGTTATGTTTCAAAATGTAGCATACCAGGGACATGCAAGATATCTTTTTAAAAAGGGAATTCGGATATGCACTTCCAGGAAACATCCAACAATATAAAGGATATTTCCACAAGAATATGCATGTTTTATCAACTGAGAAGTCTAGAGTTAAACTACAATACGAGTATAACACCAAGGTACATATAAAGTTGGTCATTATATTAAAAACTTAATCCATGTTACCAAGTGTGCATGTTCAATTAAAAACAAAAACCATAGAATATCCAAGAAATGGCAATTGCCAAACCTTAAATAATCGAATATATCAGTGCAATATCTCCAAACATTCACTGAACCGTACATCCGTAAGCACTCGTCATAGAATCCATACACCTAGAAGCAGAGAAAGCCAATAAGTTACATGCAACCTAATAGCTTAAATCAGATAAGCAACAAAGACTCAACCTGTGTGATTTGCCGGCTCTCATGGTTTCCCCTGATGAGAGTTATCCGATCTGGATATCTCACCTGACAATGAATTTCATGTTAGTGAAAGCTCACAAAAAGATATATATTTTGAAACTCAAGGAAAACAGATAATGTCAGATACTCCAAGGGCACATGTGTTTTTCAGGGACATTGGGCATCATCATAATTGCTTGACTATTTACTCAAGAAATAGGTAAATGCTAATACCTTCAAGGCAAGTAGAAGCAAAAATGTCTCAACTGAGTAAAATCCTCTATCAACAAAATCTCCAAGAAACAAGTAATTAGTCTGTGGACAATCACCTCCAACTTTGAAAAGCTCTTTCATGTCATAGAACTGTCCATGTATGTCACCACATATCTACATCCAACGAAGAAAAAATAGAGGTATAACTACCCTAGAATATGATCAGAACATGTAAGACAGCAAAACAAATGCCATGAGTTATAAACTATTTTGAGTAAAGTATCCATATGTAATCATGCATCTCATACACGCAGATAGGAAAATAAAAAAGGAGAGGTTTCTCTCATTATTCACGTTTTTTTTTCATGGGACAGGGAGTATTTTCTTAAGGACCATTAAAAAGGAAGGAGAAAATTGAATTTCAGAGAAAAGTAAACTTTCTCCATCTATCAGAATTCAGGATCACATCCAAATATAAACAAAATTGAAATACACCCAGGTGAATCTAAGTTTCACATTCAGATGCTGAAATTAATACAGTCAGACCCTGTGCAAAATGTATGCATTCTGATGTTCACATTCCAGGCTCTGCCACTTCTCATTCCAACTAAAATAACTTCAACATGGCTAAAGAACCTATCTATTAAATAAAGTTGGTGTTTTGGCCTTGAGGCTTTCGAGCAATTTTGCATTTACTAGAAAGGAAATAAAGATCACTCTTGTTGAAATAATTGATGGAGTAGGTCATATATATATTTTTTTTAAAATTTTTCCAGGTAGGGGTGGGCGGCTTGAGTTATTTGTTGCTAGAGAAACTTGGTGCAATTAATTTAAACAAACCCACTTGTAGAACAGAAGCTTCTTTAAAATATAATGTTACTCTGATTACCCTCTATGTACTCTGAGGCGAGTTGAAACATGAAAGTATACATGGCTAACAATTAATGGCACTGGCGAACACTTCAGGCTTGGGTGTGATTGAAAATATAGGCTTCTTAGATAGATATGATATCCTGGGCGCATAGCTCTACTTTTCTGTTTGTTAAAATTGATCAATTAAACTTAGATAAGTCTGTTAATAGAATCTGACTGCAATGCATTGAAATGAAAGCCTGACAGGCTAACACCGAATTCTGAGGAAAAGATAAGAGGAATGATGTATAAATATTTAATTTACCATTAGGCTTTAATATTCTTATTCAAACCCTCCAACCAACACACACAGACAAGCTGATTCTACAGACTACAATTTATTTTGCCATTTGCAATAAGCTGCAAGATATTATACGTGCGCCTGTTATAATTTTATCACCAGACTATCCATTTTCACCTTCAAACTTATTCACTTTAGTTGAGTACTTTCCTTGTACCTATTATGTAGTACTTATCATTGTTGAACTATATCATTGTATGAAATGTGGTTAGAAAGAAGGTAAAAGTAAACGAGGAAAAGTGAAAAGTGAAAAATGATTTTTTATTTTTTATTTTATTTTTGAGAATGTGTGATTGAAAATGAGTGTAGGGAAACGTGGTTTTCAAATAAGTCACTTTAATAAATAAATGTAACTCATCTCAAACAACATATGTTTTTAGATGAGGGGGTTCAACATTCATCATTAATATTTCTTTGCTTGAATCTTCAAGTCCTTGCTAGCTGATATCAGAATAGCACATTCGAAATCCAACTTCGGGTACAACAAACTGGTGAAGCAGCCGCAGACACTAGATGTCCCCAAGGACCAGCAGAGTAAACTATTAAATCGGTAAATTCGTAGTCCAAAAATCCCAATAGTTTTCATCAATTTCCACTTATTCCAATTGTTGGAACCAAAAAATATACATTTTTAATTTTCTATCTTGACAATATCTATTGAAAGCAGACAAGAATAAGCCCATCCCCTCTATATATCTTCCAATGAGGAGTTTTAACATCTAAAGGTTGAATTTCCAGCATAACTAAAAATAAACAGCCTTCTAAGAAATCCTCTAAAAATTCCATTAACCTAGATTCATCCGCAACTCAAACTCAGTAAAACAGAATAAATCAGACCCTGGATTAACGCAAAATCACAGACAACCCAATTCAAACATTTAGACATCCAACATTCCAAGTGCCAAAAAAAAAAACCCAGAAAACTAAAACCACTAATAAAGCAAACAAAGGACCGAAATTAATTAAGAATTCTTCTCTGACTTACGGTGACGGGGGCATCCACCCGCTGAACATTACTCTCTTCAACGAGGATTTCCATGGCTTTGAGACAAAGGGCTTTGACTTCAGATTCCGTGAGTGGCTCGCACCTTTTCAGTTGCTCTATCTGCCTGTCCAGGTCTGACATCTTCACAGATTCGAACTCTAAAACCCCTCTGATATTTGACAAACTGAATAGTGATTCAGGAACAGTAGATTGTTATCTTTTTCTTCCCATTCGAATGTAAATTTTCAATTTTGTACTTCAGTAATTTTTCCTTTAGCAGTGTTGTACTTGTTGTTCACTTCTTTTTTGGTGGGCCTTCTTTTCTTCCTCTGTCTCTCTTGGACGCCGATGGGGGATTTGCGCATTGGGAAAAAATAAAAATAAGGTATTTAAGTTTTTATATTCAAAAATCAGGTTTATAGTTTAAAAATTCAAAAATCAAGTTTTTTTTATTAAATAAAGATAATAAAGTCACATTTTTGTGATTAATGGTCGCATATTCATAATTATAAGTCGCGAATTTATTTACTGGTCACATATCGTCAAATTTTTTGGTCACATTATTTCGAGGTTACAAGACAAAATATCTGTACGTCATAGATTATTTTGAGGTCACAGATTTTTAAACTAGTTAGTCACAGATTATTTTTGAGTCGCATTTGTTGGTCACAGATTATTTTTAGTCACATTATGTCACAGCTTACTTACTTGGTTACAGATAACAAAAACTTGGTCACACACCACCAACGCCGCCGCCTCCGCCACAAAATCGCCACCGCC
>CAIGRO010219635.1:0-20580 GCA_903798355.1 Fraxinus baroniana | reverse complement strand
TTCACATCTACATTGGTCAGGGAAGTATGCCCAACCCCTTGTTCTTTATCTTTCGTGAAATTGTCCTTAGCATTATGTGTTGTTAAGTTGCATTTTCTCATTCTTTAAACATTGAGGACAATTTTCTAGATAAGTTTGGGGGTGAGAATATTTCGTTCATCATGTTACTGAAATTTTTGTATGATTGTGCGAAAAAAAATGTACTCTTATGTGCAATTTTTCATTAGTTACTTTTAGTTAGTTGTTTATTTTCTAGCATTAATTTAGAATTTTGTGTATTTATGTGGGTTTGACAATTCTGCCATGATGTTTAATATTGGACTATGTATGGATCGTGAATGGTGAAAACTTTGCATTATTAGATTGATCAATACATGTTGATGTAGAACATGATTTACTTTGCGTATAACACTCATGCTTGCATATTGGGCTAATTATTTGGCTAATTGCTGAGAAATGTTGAACATAGAGAATATATTCGAAAAATTTCTTTTGTGCTAAATCATGACTAATTTTTAGAATAGCTTAGATGTGATTGAACTGTTGCAATGGAGCACTGAGATGAGTAGGGTCTCCGTGCATGATATTATATGTGGATTGTCTAAAAACAATGAGATGAAAACGAGGTAAAAGTTTCAAGTGTAAAAGTTTCAAGTTAGGGTTTAGTTTTAGGAACTGGGTGTCTAAAAGAAAAGAGACATTGCACTAATCATTGCATAAATAAAGACATCTGTTTGAGCCTGGTGGCCTATGGTCATTGACTTGGGAGTAATCGGCCTAAAGCTCGCTACAGAGGTTATACAAAAAGAAAATGAAAGATGTTATAAAAAAAATAATAATAATCTATCGATTGATGAATAATATACATACTATTATGTATGAAATGTATTGATTAGCCCCAGACATTCAGTTGATGAGACTGTATCTCTAATATGAGGCGAGTAACTTAGTTTAAGTCTTAACGGTTGAAGTAATCAAAAATATTAAAGTGTGAAATTGTGATAGTTTGATACATCCAAACTAAGAGAGGGTAAGGAGTAGATGTAAATGAGTTCGACTTTAGAACGCACCTTGGGATAATTGAGTAAAAATAATATGTGTGGGAAGTGTGTATCTTTCGAGCGATGAGAGTAAAAATCTGACTACATTGGGTCGGGTATGAGTCAGTCATGATCCTAATATGTTACACACACATCGAGTTATGCATGTAACATGTGGAGATTGATGTGGTTTCACACGACTATAGTTGTTCATGTGATGTCTTACTAAGCTCCAATCCTGAGACAGGCAGATTGTTAAGCTATGTTTTGTGTAGATTAATCCACATCTTGTTTGAGGACAAACAATAGTTCAAATTTGGAGAATTTGATAAGTGCGTTTTGTGCACTTATTTAGGCCACAAAACATAGAAAGTTATCGATGTATATGTTGAAATATGGCTTAATTCGATATAATCTACGTTTGTAGGATTACATTGATGGATGGAATGAAGAGTACGCAAAAGCGAGCGAAAAAGGACCAAATTGGAAGAAACTGAAACTTCGAGAACCAAAATGCAATTATTCAGAAGATGACCCGAATGGTAAATCGAACATGGAATTGGGCTAAGTAACACATTGTGATATCATGGAATGCTAGAAGAAGGAGGAGGAGAAAGCATGGCCAAAAAGTGGATGAAACAAAACTTGGGGACCAAACGAAGAAGGTGAAAAATATTTTCTAACATGCAACCGCATGGTAGAAATTTCATGCAGTCACCCAAGAGGTAACAAGGAAAATTTTCTACCAAATTGTTATAATTATGCTATCGTATGGGATATAACCATGCAGTCACATGGTTCAATTCCGTCGCGATTTTCTGGTTTCCTTCTTTGAACCAACCTCTTATGTAGAGATAGTTTGACGCCCTATATAACCCCAATCTCGTCTAGAATAAGGGTTTACGCATTTTTAGAGAGAAAAAACACATTGAAGAGGAAGGAAGAAGGCTAGAAAAGGGATTTCATTTAAGATTCAAGATTTCAAGTCTAATTTCTAGTTTTTGGGTGATGTCTTCTCTTTATTATTTTTATTGTTCTTTTATTTTATCCATGCTAGGCTAAACTTTTTATGTACTAGGTGACACAATGTGACCTTTTAATTCTCTATTTTGCAATTTGATATTCAAACACGATCTTTGGATGTTGAATGATTTATATACACTTTCTTGCCTCCATAGTTAAATGCATGTGATTATGTGAGTTTGAGTGATCTATTTTATGCAGTTGAAAGAAGGGAAATAGATTCTACAAGGTATAAATTATCGTAGGATCCGATAGGGGATAGAAATAAACCGCTATGCTTTACGTGAATCTTTAAGTGTTTACAAAATGTCATGCATTCTTGTATATTGCATTTGTCATAGAAATATAGTTAAATGGTATGCGACAATAGGTTCAATTCTACTCGAAAGAGATTATTGGATAAGTTAAAAACATTGATTTTTCAACCAACTCATCGTGTTATCGAATTGTGAAATACAGGTTAAAAGTGAACTTGTTTGGTGATTCAAGATCCTAGTGCGCTTTTCATTCATTAATTTCTTCAACTTGTTTGCATTCAAACGTTATTTTTACCTTTAGTTCGTAATCTTAGTTTAAATTGCATAATAGTCATAGTTTAATCGAAATATCTAGAAAATCATCTTGAGTTTAATAGATTCGGTTAAGGTCTAGGTAATAGAAATCAATCCTCATGGGACGATACTCGAAATTCTAAGATTTCCACTTTATTACTTGTCAATGAACCGTGCACTTGTGGTAATTTTAATCCGAAATATATTTTCGTGAACAAGGACTTTTANCGAGATAATAGAAATCATATTAAATCAATCCTCGTGGGAACAATGCTCGAAATTCTAAGATTTCCACTTTATTACTTGTCAATGAACCGTGCACTTGTGGTAATTTTAATCCGAAATATATTTTCGTGAACAAGGACTTTTAAGGATAAGAAAATATAGAGACCAAGTCCTACCAAGAATAAACTACTTACCTCTACAAATACAAAACTATTATTCATTATTTAGGTACATGTTTTACATAATTTTTAGTCTATAGCCTCAAGCATAAATTCTCTATCTAACTTAAGTATTGGAGGAGCAATGAGAAAACACCTTGATTCCTTTGTTTAAAGTATCTCAAGATCTCGTTCATGCTCATTCTCAGTTGTCAAGCTTGAAAATCAATAGGTACGATTTTTGGTAACATCATTCATTGGCTCCGTTTGCTAAGTTAACTTAGTTGTCGAGTCAAAGAATTTTGCATCCAGTACCAGCACAACGGGGCGATTTTATGGCAGATGTTCAAGCTCGAGCTTCTCGTAACGTTCCGGGCACTGGTGAGGTAGGAACCACATACGTACATCGCACGGCCTCGAGCTCGAGATTAGTTACTGTAGACTCCATTAAACCCTCCAAGATCATACATGATGGAAATGCAGTAAGTATGCTTCAAAATACTCAGGGGTCAAGAAGTTTCACTCTTAACACCTTGTTCATCACAAAGATTTTGTCATTCTCCTTACCAGACAGATTCAAGTATCCCCGCATAAAAGAGTAGGACGGAACTATAGATCCAATCAATCATTTTAACGTATATACCGACATCATAAATCTATAGGTGGCTCCAGATCCGGTGATGTTCAAATCTTTTCCACAAACTTTGACTAACTTGGCCAGGGATTGGTTTTCTAACATAGAGCTCAATTCCATTGCTTCATTTTATGATTTGTCCAACCAGTTTTCTGCTTTCTTTGCAAGTAGCAAACACATCAAGAAAACTGCTGCTTTACTCATGCAGCTCCATCAAAGACTGAATGAATCCTTACGTAACTTCAGATACTCAACCTTTATATCACATCAATAATCTCCATCCTCACATATTACATAAGATGTGAGGAGTTCAAAATGTCTCTATCAAAAAACCCCAACGAGGTGAGCTCTTCACCCACAATGAAAGTATATTAATATGGAAAAGACATTGAATTCAAGAAAAACTCATCATCCTATCTCGGAAAAACTCGAACAAAAAAGACAACATGATTCTATCCCCGTCCAGAAGTTCTCAAGAATAAGCAGAGATAGGAAACACAATCGACGTTATTCACTCGGCTAATCACTTCTAGGTCTAAAATTTTGATGGAGATCAATGATATGAAGGAGCTTAAACGGCCTTCAATGATGCAATCCCCTCCCAATACTTGAGATAAGAGTAAGTATTGTAATTATCATTAGGATCATGGGCATACTACGGAGAACTGAAAAGCCTTATGGCGAGAGATTCTAGCACTAATCAAAAGAGGATTCCTAAGCGCATACGTCAGCTATGACAAACGCCCAATGAGCGATCGTGATAAGGAAAAAGGACCTAAAGGAAGATGGAATGAAAAGCGCACAACATGAACGATTAACATTATTGTCATGAGTATAACATCAGGAGAAGACTTGAACAGTGGACATAAGCAGTAAACAAGACAATACATCCTAACTTCAAGGAAAGTTCATGATAACCTTGAAGACATTACATTTGGGTCATAGGACTTGGAGGGCTTGTCACATCTTCATGATGATACCTTGTGTGATATCAGCCATCATAGCTAATTTTGAGGTAAAGAAGATTCTGATCGACAATGGAAGCTCAACCAACATACTTTCTCATAAGGCATACACTAGGATGGGGATTTCAGCTATCAGCTTAAACCAGTTAAAACTCCTTTCAAGTTTGGAGGCGGTACAATCATCCATTATGGAGTCATCAATATACTTCTTACCTAGGGATCGGATCAGAAGCAAGTCGCAAAAATTACGATATTCCAGGTAGTTCGTGCTTCAATAACTTTCAACGCCATTCTGTGAAAGCCATTGCTCAACAAGATCAAATCTATTGTCTCCACTTTCCACCTTGCTATGAAGTTTACTACAACTAATGGTGTAGAGATTGTGCATGGAGACCAGTCAACTGTTAGATAGTGCTATATCACTAGTGTCCGAAGAATAAGTGCTAATGTCATGTACATCTCGTCATCCGAGCTCGAGCCTGACTAACGAGGAAGACTTCTTCCTATGGAGAAAGTGGTAGAGGTCAAGCTCAAGCATGGTAAAAAGGTGACGATTGGTCCAAATCTTGATGTCACCCTTATGGCTGAACTTATAAGCTGTCTGTCCCACAATATCGATGTGTTCATTGAAAGGTCTAGGATATCCCTGGGATAGACCCCAGGGTAGTGGTCCACAAACTTAATATTAGCATAGAAGCTAAGCCAATCAAGCATATGAAGATATAGTTTGCATCAGAGCGTCGCGACGTCATACGAGAGGAGATTGGTAAATTAATCAGTGCTCGATTTATTTTGGAAGTTGAATATCCCTACTGGCTCGCTAATGTTATCCTTGTCAAGAAGGCCAATAGCGAATGGAAAGTATGTATTGATTTCACAGATCTTTACAATGCATGCTCAAAGGACAACTATCCCCTACCTTGGATCGACAACCTTGTGGATAGCACGTCGGGCCATCAATTATACAGTTTCATTGATGCATTTTTTGGATATCACAGATCTTCATGGCTGATGAAGATCAAGAAAAAAATCTTTCATGGCTGACTCGGCCATATATTGTTATAGGGTGATGCCATTTAGGTTGAAGAATGCAAGGATAATCTATTAGAGGCTTTTCAACAAAATCTTTGCTAATTTGAATGGAAAAAATATTGATGTCTACGTCAACGACATGGTAGTCAAGAGACACATCGGAAAGACCACTATCCAAGCCGTAGAATGCTGATAATTTGAATATTTATTACAAGTAGTTTGTTTTACCTCTACATAGTAGTTTTTTCTTTTCTTTGGTTTGTCAAGCTTGCATACCCTATGATTTTTCACTTTTCAGATGGTTGGGCTTGTGTGCCCATATCCAGTTTTTAAGTAGGAGGATTTTGTTTTAATTAGTTGGGGGTTGGGATCCCATCCCAATAAAATTTGGTTTTTTTTAATAGTATCTTAGCCTAGCCCCGTGCAAGCACATAAGCATTGCCCCATGCAAGAACATAAGCCTTGCCTTGCACAAGTGCCTAAGCCTTGCCCCGAGCAAACACCTTAGCCTTGCCTCCACGCAAGTACTTAAGCCTAGCGTTGCCCTTTGGAAGCATCTTAGCTACAAGCATCCTCAAGATTGCCTAGTGCATACATCACCAGAGTCTCAACCCCAAGTAAACATATTGACCGTACGAATATCGCGAGCTTGCTAAAATAATAATCTTTAGGTTCCATGTAGTCCTCAAGGTTACTGAGGACTTTTATTATCAATCTTATAGAAGTTAGTGACAACCTTCGTTGAGAAAATACCTTGGGCAAAGAGCCAGGATAATTATTTTACATTAAAACTTTGATACAAGACATCGAGGATAAAACTTCGATACGAGACATCGAGGATAATACTTTGATTAAATCAATACAAGACATCCAGGATAATAATTCGATACAAGAAGTCGAGGATAATGCTTCAATACAAGACGTTGAGGTAAAATTAATACTAATCATCGAGATTATCTATTTTAATCTTGTTCTATTTGATTAGTACTCTACCATAATTACAAAACAACGGTAAGGAATATTCATAAGGCAACATACATCGAATTACAAAATGATTGTCATGCTCACTGAAAGTAAAAATAAGTTGAAAGGTAAATGCTTAATCTTAGTCCTCAGTCCTTGGGCCATTAGTCGAGTTCAGATGGCCATCTTCAGCATCCTCGCCTTTGATATTGACCTCTTGATTAACGATCGCGTCTTCAGACTTCTAGAGCTCGAGGTCTTCAGCGATCTCAAGAATAATCTTCAGGTCCTAAGGCTTTGTATCAGGCCTTGAATGTATGAATTCCTGAGCCTGATTCAAAGCATGAAACTATGAACCCATGGCATACTCACCTTTCAGTCCATGAAAGTCTTCGGACTTCTTGAACTCCTCGATAGTGAGGTCTTGATCTTCTTTTAACTTGACCCCAAATAGTTGAAGAAGATCTTACAGCATATGTTTTTCTCAATGTTCAACCTTGTAGAATACGTTCTGTGGCTTAGAGTATTTATAGGTAGGTTATGGAACAATGGGCTGGGCAAAAAGCCTTTAAAAAACGAATTAAAATTTTTTTGGACAACAGTGCAGCTCGAGCGAGGGCTCAGCAATAGCTTGTTGCTCAAACGAGAGAGATGCGATAGTCTTGGGACGGCATTTCTATTTTTGAAGCTCGATCAAGCAGCTCCAATAAGTGAGGACTTACAAATTGCCTCAGAAAATATAAGTAGCTCGGATAAGCGAGGATTTACAAACTACCATGAAAAGTGTCGCATATAATTTGTCGAAATTTCAATAGTATTTCCTCTATAATATGGACTAAAACAATCATGTCATACAATTCAATAAATCCACTACATATATACCAAAGTCGGAATAGTACATTCATGTGCGGGTTAGACTTTGAAATATAAGATGTCAATAGGTGAGGCTTGCAGATTACCTCAAAAATATAAACAGTTCCAATAAGCGAGGACTTATGAATAGCCTCGAAAATATGCGTCGGTCCCAAATACGCAAGCAACTCCAATAAGTGAGGACTTGCGAATTACTTCAAAAAAATAAGTACCTCGGATAAGCGAGGACTTACGACTGCCTCAAAAAGTGTCGCATATAATTTGTCGAAATTTGGACAGTATCTCCTCTGTAATATGGACTAAAACAATCCTATAATATAATACAATAAATCTATTGCACATATACCAAAGTCTGAATCGTATATTCATGTACGGGTCGAACTTTGAAATATAAGTTGTCAGTAGGTAAGGCTTGCAGATTGCCTCAAAAATATAAATAGTTTCGATAAGTGAGGACTTACGAATAGCCTCATAATATGAGTCGATCCCAAATATGCAAGCAACTCCAATAAGTGAGGACTTACGAATTGCCTTAGAAAATATAAGTAGCTCGGATAATCGAGGACTTACGAATTGCCTCGAAAAGTGTCATATATAATTTGTTAAAATTTCGACAACATCTCCTCTATAATATGGTAATTACCTCAAAAGGTAGATACTACATATAATTTGTTGAAATTTCGGCAGCATCTCCTCTGTAATATGAATTAAATCAACCTTGTAATACAATACAATATATCCACTGCACATACACCAAATAAATTTGGGGTCCATTTGCCCTTCAAATTACTCATGACAATAAAGTAAATCATAACATCAAATTCCTCCAAGATATAATATGCATCATTACCTACTAGCAGTGATGTAAAGTACGTATTCAGTAGCAATAATATAATGTATATACTAGCAGTAATAATGTAATGATACTAAGATACTAGTATCACAATAGTCCCCCAAGTCTGATTCGTATATTTGTTAATTAAATAAATAAAATGATCTTAGCTAATGTATCGGTGTTATTTACTTTTTGTACTTACTATTTTTGTTTAATGTATTGCCATGCTCTTTGGTATAATTCGATTCTACTCCACTCCAATAATAATATCAAACTCATAGTTACATCAAATTTATAATAACATTAGAGGTGACATTAAACTTATAATAACATGGAACTGACAATAATGTCGAACTTCTGCATATTGAACCTTAATAACATAATTAAACATGCAATTTTGCATGTGTTAGAAGGTCATATACCTTAATAAGTTTATGATCTTATGCACATCAATGTTTATGAACTGAGGCTCTTTAGGACTTCAGTCTTTTATCTGACTTTATTTATAATTTGTACAAGTGTAGGTAGTTCGCTTGCCTTTTATCCTTTTCCTGAGCATGAGATTGAGTGGTTCGCCCATGATGAGGCTTCTTTAACAAACTTTGTTGTCAAAGTCATGTGTCACACTTCACGAGTTCAAAGGTGGTCCACCCTGGGATTCAGATCCTTGTCAAAGTGCCCACGCGTCTCTTCATGGAGATGGATCATCTATGAAGAGGCTTCCCCTTTGACTTTTGTCGATATTAGATGATTTATAATTTTTTAATGAACTTGCTTTAGAACAATTTTACCTCACCAACATTAGCAACTTTCCTAAGCATGAGGTTGAGTGGTTCACCCATGCTAAGGCTTCCTTAACACCTTCTGTTGTTAAAGGCATGTGCCACACTTCACGAGTTCAAAGATGGTCTACCCAGGGATCCCGCTCCTCGTCAAAGTACCCACGCATCCCTTCAAAAGGACAGATTATCTATGAAGAGACTTCATCTTTGACTTTCGTCAATATGAGGTATTTTATTATTTTTAGCTTGTGTAAATTTAATTTTTATATTGTGAACTTTGTATTCTGAACATGGGGTTGAGCGGTTCACCCATGCTGACGCTTTCTTAACAACTTTTGTTGTTAAATACACGTGTCACACTTCTCAAATTTAGAGGTGATCCTCCCTAGGACCCAGCTCCTTGTCGAAACACCCACGCTTCTCTTCATAGGGACGTATCATCTATAAAGAGGCTTTCCCTTTGACTTTTGTCAATATGAGGTATTTTATTTTTCCAAACATTGAGATAAAAGTCACTTTCATTGTATGAACAGTACAAACTGGATATTTACATTATTACTGGTTGTATTTTCGCAAATGCTCTGCATCTCATGGATGAGGTAGTGCCTTTCCATCCATATTTTTAATTTTGTAGGTTCCTGGTCGAACCTCTTTCTTTATTCAAAGAATAAGGACCCCAAAATACTACATCTTCATTTATTCAAGGAATGAGAACTTCAAGATATCGCATCTTCCTTTATTCAAGGAACGAAGACTTCAAGAGATCTCCTTTTCCTTTATTCAAGAAACGAGGAACTCAAGATGCTAATAGCCATCTCGTAAAATTAGAAAATAATTTCTACGAGGCAGGAAATAAACATCTCGTAAATTGCTCTCAAACTATCGGAGTCTTATAAACTGGCCTCGAAATGACGAGGTCCTACAGCTAGGCTGACGACCTCAAAATGATGAGGTCTTACAATTAGGCTAAGGTTTACCTTGAAATGACGATGTCTTACAATTAGGTTGGCCTCGAAATGACGAGGTCTTACAGGTAGGCTCAACGATAGTGAGAGGCGAGGATAAACTTCTCGCGAAGCCATAAATAAGCATCGAACAAGGCGGGAAATAAACATCCCACATATTGCTCTTGAACTATCGGAGTCTTATAAACTAGTCTCGGAATGACGAGGTCTTACAAGTAGGCACAACGATAATGAGAGGTGAGGGATAAACATCTCACAAAGCTAGGAATAAGCATTTGGCGAAGCATGGAATAGACATCTCGCATATAGTTCTCGAAATACCATAATCTTATAAACTAGACTTGGAATGATGAGGTCTTACAACTAGACTCAACGATAGTGAGAGGTGAGGAATAAACATCTCGCAAAGCCAAGAACAAGAATCGACGTGAGGCTAGAAATAATCTTTTGGTGAGGCGAGGAATAGACATCCCGCGAATAGCTCTCAAACTATTAGAGTCTTATAAACTGGCCTCGAATAAATGAGATCTTAGAGCTAGGCTCGATAGCTCTGAATGACGAGGTCTTATCACTAAGCTTGACGATAGTGAGAAGCGAGGGGTAAACATCTCGTGAGGTCAGAAATAATCATCTAACAAAGCGGGGAATAAACATCCCACGAAGCTAAGATACTGCTTTTTCCTTTATTCAAGGAATGAGAACTCTAAGATATCGTCGTTTCCTTTATTCAAGGAACGAGGACTCCAAGATGCGACTCTTCCTTTATTCAAGGAACGAGAACGCCAAGATGTTGCCTCTTCCTTTTTCAATGAACGAAGACTCCAAGATATTGTTTCTTCTTTTATTCAAGGAATGAGAACTCCAAGATATCGTCTCTTCTTTTATTCAAAGAACAAGGACTTCAATATACTGCATCTTCCTTTATTCAAGGAACGAAGATTTCAAGATTTCGTCTCTTTCTTTATTCAAGGAACTAGAACTTCAAAATACTACCTCTTCCTTTATTCAAGGAATGAGAACTTCAAGATGCTGCTTCTGATAATAAAAAATCCACGAGCTTGAACTCACCTTCTATAATAGGAAAACCACGAGCTAAGTCTCACCTATAATGATGCAAAGTCTTATAAGCTACTATTGGACATGTGAGGTCTTAGAGTTTTCCTTGAATAACATTGATGATGATCAAAGTGGGCTTTGAATAGGAGAGATCCGAGCTAAGCATTTTTGTTGAACACTTGGTGTACATGGTTGCGATTCTTTGCCTAAGTTATAATATTTGGCCTCGAGAATTTAATAATTGAAGTGCAATTCATACATTCTCAAATTTAAATATGCACGTTCTACTCAAATCTCCTATGCATTTTCAACTCAATAAAAATTTTAATCTCCAAGTAGACAAGCTTAAAATATACAATTCAATCCAAATGACTTCAATTAAACTATGTAAAACATACATGTGGACTTTTTACCAACTGATGATTGAGATGGATCCAATGTGGTGCAGGCCATAATTTCAATTTAAATCAACATTATCATGCCAAGAAACTGAAATCTTTAAATTGGGAACTCCAAGCTAGGCAATTTGTTGAACAATTGGCATGCAACACCACTACTCTGGGCTTTATCTTTATCTGAGATACTGTTCCTCAATACATGGACTTTAGAATTTTTCTAAATGTCTTGAAAACTTTGGGAGCACTAAGTCCACATATTAATGTTTGCACTTGGGATCGTGTTTTAACAGAATGTTGATGGAGAAAGTATGTTGTTGTGAGTGGCAAGGAAACCTAGCTCCAGCCTACTTTTCCTTTCTCTTTTGGATGCCATTAACATATGGGCTACATAAGACTAAATAATGAATCGAAATACGAGACTTAATAAACCTTTGTAAATCTGAGAGAGTGAAACCATTGTAGTAGCTGAATTGGAAGGACCATATCAATCAAGAGTAATCTATGCTTTCCATTGGTTACCCTCATATAGCATAATCAGAAGGACCAAATAATACCATCACTCTAAAAATAAAATAATGGGCCCAAGAAGAAATCCAGCCCATTAAAGAAACTAAAGTATATAGAGACTTTTAAAAGCATGTGGATCACATGGCCCAGGGAAAATAAAATTACTTGGCCAAATTTAATGTAACTCAAAATGACAATACCAAGAGTCCCATATCTGTCAACTAAGAAAAGCCTGTGACCTACCAAAATTCTGAAATTTAAATTTGTAAAGAGAACCAACACAAAGCAAATCACGTGTAAAAGTCAACCACTTAGCAAAATAGACTGCAGCAATTGAAAAGTAAGACACCGCCTCAAGAATACCTTTTCAAACTGTTGAAAGACAACATGTATTATCCAAAAATTGGCCTAGAAACCACCTTGAAGAAATGGTCAAGAAAGGTAGTTTCCCGTGCAAAATATTTCCAGTGAGGGGGCTTATGATTGCTGTAAGTTTGAGCTCATTGAAACAATCTTGATGTCAAATTTCAGTAGCTACAACTTCGGCCAACGATCTCACTAAAACACTGATTTTTTAAGCCATTACCAAAATCGTGTAAAATTTATTCACCTTGTTCTTCCACTATAGAATTATGACTGGTAAAGTATAAATAAGTCTATGTATAGTTGCTTTTTTCCAGGATGGTGATTTTGAGATAGGAGCTTCATTCATAAGTGAGAAATATTGTAGGTTTTCTAGAACTTCTTTTATTCTAGCCGACTTTGTTCAAGATAAAAGGGGCCAGATTTTAGTTCATGGAGAAAATTGTGGTTTGAAGGAAGAACATGCAGACCTTACTAGAACTTTTGTTTGACAAAGAACCGAGTTGGAGAAAAAAGTCCTTCCATTGACACTCCTGTTGAGCTCATTTTTTTGCAGAATTCTCCAATACCAAAATTAATAATGGCCTCCATTATCTTTCAATCTTGGCGACAGATTATTAAAGTTTGCAAACCAACCCTTTCTAGTAACAATTTTTTCTCCATATTTGGTTGATATCTTTGCTTTACTTGTTAGGAGAGACACTGCCCAGAAAAAATCATTTTTTCGGTGGCCTTTTGGCATGTGGTAGAACATGGCTAACGTACTATGCATTTTTCATAGATGGCGCCAATATGTTGACCTCAAAAAATGCGTCAACAGAATCTTTTCCACCTTCTCTCTACATAGACATTACCCTGCACATTGGAACACCCGTTAGGAGGCAAATGCGTCAACATAATCTATTATTATTATTATTATTATTATTATTATTATTTTCAAACATTTTCTCATTTACATTCTATATAACCTATGTAACAAGTTTTAAGTTGATGACTCCCAAATCAGATGATCATATGTGACCAAGATTTAAACCCATATAGGCTTATTGACTCGAGTTATACATGCTTGAAAAGATGATTTTATTTACACATAGACTACTGCTATGCCTCTTTTCTTTTAGACATTTAGCCTCTAAAACTAACTCCTAACTTAAGACTTTCACCTCGTCTTCGTCTTATTGGTAATTTCATGCATGCAACCCTACTCATCTCAAGATAATTTCATGCACGAAACGCCTATCTCAATGTTCGCTTATAACAGCTCAACCACCTTCAAACTACTCTATAAATGGATTATGGATTAATATAAGAGGTTATTCGGGTTTAACTTACTATGTTCAACTCTTCTCTGAGTAATGAACCAAATCACCAATTTAATGTGTAAAACTTGAGTGTCATACACAAAGAATGTCAGGTTTCACATAAATAAGTATTAGCTAATTTAATCATGCAATATTTTCAGCATTTATAGTCCATACTTATTCTAATATTCAATATCATTGTCGACAAGGTTATCAAACTCACACAAGAACAAAAGACAATAAACAAATACTAGAAAATAAAAAATAAAACTACTTTTTTTTTTCACAAACAATCACATAAAAAGTAATAAATTATACAAAAATATTGATGAATGACCAAGGTTTCATGAAAATTCTGCTACCCCAAACTTATATAAAATATTGTCATCAATGTGTAGCCATTTTAGTGAAATATAGAAATTTAGGACAAAAACAGAATTAGGTACCAATATAGAGGTGACAAATACCTCCTTAATCAATATGGGTGTGATGGTGAAGATGGTGGATGGAAAGTAGAGTTAGATTTGCCATCTCCTGAAGGTGGAGGCAGTCGTGCAAGAATTTGTTTCATCAATTCGGATTGTTGGGCGAGCTCGATCTATAAGCCCATCCTCTTGCCAAAACCCTTGTCAAACTACCCTTGCATACCCTGAAGTAGTGTCGATTGCTCCTGAACCTTAGTCTCAATGCTACCTAATTGGTCCCACATCTCATTAGCCCTCAGCTATATACCATCAACTCTGCCCATATAAGTACTCAACTGTCCATTCCTGGTGGTCAACATATTATTCCGCACTGTTTAGATATCCGCTCCTATGGCTCCACAGCCTGGTAAAGACTCTGAATATCTCGACTAGAGCCATTCATAGTAGTGAGAATTCATCTCAACGACTTTATATCGACATCTTTAGTTGGTGGTAGAGCCTGAGGTATCTCAACATCGTCGACAACCTAAACTTGCTCAGTCGGCTGTTGTCTAAGGCACTCCCTCTCTAACTATTCTCTTTGCTTCTCCTAAGCTCTTTCTTGAGCCTCAAATGTAGTGGGTTTAATAAAAGTGTTAGGTCTCTCTTGGACTTCCATAGATAGCATGCTTAATAAAAGCGTCGGGAATATCAAAGAATGGTGGTGGTTTCCCTAAACCTCTGAGAGTGAATCTGCTCATAGATGAATGTCGACAAGTTAGTCTTTTGACACTTCACCAAGTGGTAGATGAATCCAGCATTGGGGTCATTGAATGTAGTCCGATGTGTTGTAGACTCAATATTGTGACACATGAACAACAACAAGATAGCTATTGAAGGTGTAAGCTTAATCTGATGCCGCTTAAAAGTTTCCAATGGCCAAACCTTCTCTCACCTAAGAAAAACATCCCATCCTCATTCTATTAGAAATCACCTGAAATTGGGACAATATTGTCCCAGGTTAGTTGATAATACTCATGTATGACCTCGGGTGAGAACATAATCTACGTCCCTCACCCATGTCTGATGTAAATGCTAGGATCAAGAGGTGTCTATTTCAATATTGAAGTTGGCGTAAAATTCTCAAACAAATCCTTCGTATGTCGGGTGTGGTCTCTCTACCACTTTTTCCCTTCTACAATTTTGCACTAAACTCACAATCTCAAACCCTAGGAAGTCTTCTATTTTAATCGGCCTCATTGCAAGTAATGCCCAATGGCTAACGATATTGGAGTATCTAGATGTGGCCTCTTGATTCAGATACCTTCTTATACCTCCGTCAGGTCTAGGGGTATGAGCAGTACCAAAAGTGGAGGTAGCTTTCTCCTTCCCTTTAGTAGTTCGCTTAGGAGGCAGCCTGCAAACACAAAAAACTGAAAAAAAAAAAAAAATTAATATATCGGTGATGCATAAATGAATGCTATGTCACTTGAAGATAAGATAATTGCATGAGTAACTAAACTCTCCAAACTTATGTCAAATGCATGTACACAGCGCTCGCACTCAATGAATCCAAGTAGAAAGCCAAACAAACCATAAATTGACGTAATGATAGCATGCTTGGAGAAACATGTAGTGAAATATAGGTATTATCTAAAAAAATTCAAAGTGAGGCTCACAAACCTGAAAACAACTCAAACAATGCAAATTCCTCATTTGGATCCATAAGCAACCAAGGAATTTTGCCTCCGGGTAGCGTCGAGAAAAAGCAAAATTTTCTCGAACAATCTCCGGGCATATGAAAGAGTTCATATTGGTCTTAAAAATATTCAAATATGAGGTCAAATGGACTTCATTTGGGTTAGAAAACTGAAGGACGAAGTGAGGGACATGGAGTGACTTGTGCCTAACCATGTCATGCCTACGCGTGCCAACTCGAAATGAGATGTGTTTTATTCGAATCTCAATGAATTCAAGCACCAAAGACAACTCCACACGTATACAATCAATATCAATTGAGAGATGAACCTTAATTCAACATTAATTTTCACCTATGAAATTTATCGAATACCTAGTAGGCAATCCTATTTGTTTTAACAATGGGATGAAAATTTAGTTCAAATCCAAAAAATATATTCACAATTCAATCCCAAACAATCTCTCCACAATCTACCTAATGCCCATACTCCTCAATGAACTAAATTTATCCATAAACAACAAAGTTCCATTGTATAGATAGGAGGGCAAAGACAGATGATACATACCTTGAAGTTCTTTGCGGAAGAGAAATTGAGGAATTGAAGGTAAAATTGATGAATTGGACACGTGTGTCTGAGTGCCATGTATCTATGGAATGCAAAGTGTACTATATCTGCAATGTGGTTTGAGAGTGCCCGTGTGTGTTGAAGAAGATGAAGTGTTGTGTGTGAGTTTGAGGGATTTAAAACTTGGTTCGAAGTTGTATTTTAAGTCTATGTGGCCACATAGTGTAAAGTAATGTGGTTTCATAGGACAAAAATTCATGGCCAATTTAGGCCATGATGTGTTTGATGCGACTGCATGGTAATTATTGATAGCTCAAGAATAACTAACTAAAAGAGGGTAAATTGGTTTTTGAAACTTTTTCAAAGAATTAATCTAAATTCAAGCAAATAAAGATTAAATAGATTAATTCAAATAATGGGCACAAATATAAAAGCATTAAGTAAAAGGGAGGGTGATGCAAACAGTATAATTGAGGAGGTTTGATCCAAAACACTAATCTACGTCCTCCGTTACCAAACTCTTCGACACGAGCAAGACCTCTTTCATTATGTTGATCGACTTATGGTGCAATACAACCCTTTACAACATTTCCGATGACTTACAAACAAGGAGCACATATCCTTAAACAATGTTGAGCTTTATGGGACATCAATACAACCCACTATTGAGCTTTGATGGGACCTCAATATGACTTACATGGTGAGTTACAACAAGGAGCACCGATCCTTATACAATGTTGATCTTTAAGGAACTTCAATTTGACCTACACTTTGTCAAAGTGATTTTACAATGGATTACCTCTCTTGATAAATAATAAAAAAAGTTAAGTACTAAGAGAAGCTAACACTTCAATGAATAGTAATAAATGATAGCTCAAGTATTAGATGAAAAATCTTGATGAATAATAATAATAAAAAAAAATATTCAATCAATCAAAGTGTTTCAATGAGAAGATGAAGAAGAAATAAATGCAATGTAAGTTCAAAAATCTTCTCAAGATATATATATATATCTCTTTAATGAATAATTGTGATAAATTAAGTACTAATAGAGAAATGAGAAACTTTGATGAATATGATAATTTTGTAAGTTTGATTCAATTAATCAAAGTTTTCAATATGAAGAAGTAAAAACGTTTATGCAATGTAAGTGTAAAAATCTTCTTCAAAAATATATTTATCTTTTAAGATTGATATAAATAATTTAAGCACAACAAGAAATGAAAACCTTTAATGAGAGAAATAATTCAACAAGTTTGATTCAATAATCAAAGTTTTTGTTATGAAAAAATAAATGTAAAAATGTAAGCTCAAAGAAGGTTTTTCACAAATATATTTCACAAGAAAAAACTCTACTAATTGTTTAATGAATGTAAAGTGAAGTGATATTTATAGCAGTCAAAACGTCCAAAATTTTGACCAACCGGACGTCCGCCAATAAATCGGACGACTAAACTAACCGTTGTGCATCAAATATCAAAATGGTTAAATGATGACCGTTGGCGAACCGGCCATCCTCCTGGTCAACTGGACTTCCAGTTGACTTTGACCTTTTTTTTTTTTGGCAAAATGTGAGCTTTTGAATGAGTAAGTAATATCAAGTTGAAATTGAAAAATAATTTTTTATGCATAAAACGATTTTTGAGCTTTTATCATTCATTGTTAAATATTGAAATATTAGTACCTTTATATTTGAACTAAGAAATCTAGTTTTTGATCTTGTTTCGAAATATGCCTCTTAGACTTCTCGTCTTGATCTTTTTTTGATGTCGTCTCACATGGTCTTGATCTTGCTTTTTCTTGATGTTTGTCTTTTAACCTCTCTTCTCGAATGATTTGACTTGAATACTTAACTTTTACTTTGATATTAATTTCGAGTCTGGTTTATAATGTGTTGATTTTTACTATACTTGATTGATTTTAACATTGAACTATCATTACTCAAAATCAATTCTTATAAACAATATTAATCGTGTTTGTTATGAACAAAATATTAAAGATGAAATCGACCATAGGTCATCAATTATGCGGTCGCATAGACAACTAGAAAGGAAGATTATGCCTGTTTCAAAAATTTTGATCGTTCGATCATCCTCGACCTCCCGAACCTCAAGTTTCGTACAAAACAAGTGAAAATGAGTAAATTGCGTATATGAAACACATAAATTTTTTAAAAATCACTCATCTCCGCGAAAAATTATCTTGGTCAATTTTTTCATTTTTTTCGTTTTGAAATCTCATTTTTCCATCTACAACTTAAACCGGCTTCCCACCGCTCCAAAAACTTGTTAAAACACATTACAAACTATATGGGGTGCGCGTATGCCATTAAATTGGTTCTAAACCCACTTTTAAACTCCAAAACACTCAATAATCCAGAAAAGCTTAAAATGATCTTATTGTCTCGAAATATGTGAACCGAATCAACTAAATAACACTCCAACATCCCCAAATTCGTATACAACAACTATAAATTTAGTGTGGACAATGCATACTCTTTGTGACCTATAAGGACGATAAAATACCTAATATTACTCAAAATTATCAAAAATACGAAAAACTCATAATCTAATGCATAAAGTGGAATAAATAAAGGGGAAGAAGCTTTGTGTTGCCTCTCAACAAGTGCTTGTTTATAGTCTATAGCTCGGGTTTATAGCGATTGATTCACTCCTATGTTCGAAGATGAATGGTGGACTTTTCCTTTGAGAATTAACTGCTCGAGTAAGGCTTCAACCGTTGTCCATCAACTTTAAACATCTCATTTCTTCAATGAGTGATCTCTATAGCCCCATATAGAAATACCTTAGTAATTGTGTATGGACCTGACCTCCTTGACCTCAACTTTCCTAGAAAAAGCTTGAGTCTCGAGTTGTATAATATGACTTTTTGGCCCAAGTCAAACTTTCTCCTTTGAATATGCATGTCGTGCTAATTTTTGGTGAGCTTTGAATTCTCATAGGTTTCCAGTCGAAATTCATCCATTTCATTCAACTGAAGTAATCTCTTTACACCACTGCTTTCAAATTAAAATTTAAGTTTTTGATCGCCCAATAAGCACGATGTTCTAATTCAACTAGCAAGTAGCACGCTTTCCAAAAACCAAGCGATAAGGAGACATGCCTATAGGTGGTTTGAACGCTATTATGTAAGCCCACAAAGCATCGTCAAGCTTCTTAAAGCAATCCTTTCTCAAAGAACTCACCGTTACCTCAAGTATCCGCTTTAATTCCCGATTGGAGATTTCAACTCGCTCACTGGCCTGAGGGTGATAAAGAGTAGCTATACTATGCTAAATGCCATATTTAGCCAACAATGACTCAAGTTTCCAATTGTAAAAGTGTTTGCCCCATCACTTATGATAGCTCTAGGTGCGCCATAATGGGTGAAGATATACTTCTTTAGAAACCCAATCACCACCGTAGCATCTTTGGTCGGTAATGCTACTGTTTTCACTCAGTCAAAGACATAATCAACTACAGCTAAGTTATATTGATTTGAGAATGATGAAGAGAACGACCCCATAGAGTCAATTTCCCACATGTCATAAAACTCTACCTCTAGAATGTTATTTAAAGGCATCTCATTCCTTTTAGATATGTTTTCCCATGCACTGGCATCTGTCACACCTCTTCACGAACTCAAAAGCATCCCGAAATAGTGAAGGCCAATAAAACCCAGACCGTAAAACTTTAGCGGCTATCTTTGATGCTCCGAAGTGTCCTGCGTATGCAGATGAATGAAATTGCTCTAGTATTCGAGATAGTTCATCCTCAAGAACACATCGCCGAATAATCTGATATGCCTCTCACTTGTAGAGAATGGGATTGACCATTTGATTTCCCGTAAGTGAACAGGGTCGTGATGAAGTAATATAGTAGTGTGTAAAGTGTCAAACCCATGAGAACTACGTGTTTAATCGAAGTTAGTTAATAGTAGCCATAATCGAATAGCAATAATAATTTGTACTAAATCTAAATCTAATTTATAACGTGCTAGAAATTAAAGTAAAAGTTTATCAAATTTATGAGATGTATTGCTAAAATCTAGAATCCCCTTTGTTAATCCACTTTTAGTTTAACAATTAAATTGACAATTTGTTATCATGTGAGTTGGTCGAAGTTTCAAATTTATTTAAAAGTCTCTTTCGATAGCAATTAAATCTATTCCCCTCATACGATCTTCCTATCTCTCAATGAAAAATACTAACATGATAAATGCATTAATGAACTAGAACATCT
>CAIGRO010219611.1:4268-14590 GCA_903798355.1 Fraxinus baroniana | reverse complement strand
TCCTAGTCGACGAGCTTTTTTGCTATCACTATATTTTACATACACGCCTCGTGACTATTTTACAAGTAAATTTTTGGGGACCTAGGAGGAATAAGTATGAAGGGTAGGGGTACTACCGTACTAGGTAGGAATTCCAGTTGGACCGGGCCTGATATACAAGTAGAACGAGCCAAGCATCCCAACGTTGGATTAAGCCCATTAAAAGAGTGCACTTGCAAAAACACTTTTCCATTTCAGCTGCACTCATCTGATCAAATAAAAGCGCAGAGTTTGAGTTTTACACGGTATACTCACACACACTGATTACATTCTCATCTTATACCCCGCGAAATCGAAAAACGATGTCGTATGTACCTCCTCACCTGAGAAATTCGACCGCCAACACTGCAATGCTAGTAAACGGCACCGGCGATTACTTCTGCACGAAGCAGCTCAATAACTCCTCTTCTCGATTGATTTCCGGTAGAGTCAATTCTACGCTCGAGACTGATATTAATGGTCACTCGTGGAATGCGGGCAATCGGACATCCGGTAGCTACAATTCACCTCGGATTGTTGTTGTGCCCGACCCGGTTTTTCCTCAATGGAATCCCTCCGAACGTGTTATCCGCCTTAAACCAGAGCAGGTTCGGTTGTTATCTCATGTTTTCTTAAATAGTAGTTTCTAGAGTTTGAGTAAAAATATAAACGGGAATGCTCCAAACTATTCTTCTTACGGATGATTTTATATGATTTTGTTTTTCATTAATTTTTTGACTTTGATTCTGACTGCTAGTAGTATTCTTGTTCTTTCAGTGACTTTTATCCATGATTCAGTGGATTATGATTGAATTAATTTAACAAGTAATTTGAAATTGGAAAGGTGGACATTTGAAAGACTTTAAGTTCCTATATGAAAAAGGAAAAAAAAAACGATGATTTAGTGATGCATTCTGTTACGGTTGTATAGCCTTTGTTATTGATTGTACTCTTTGACCTCATGCATAGCCTGAAAGAACAGCTGTGGGGAATTATGTGGTGCCACTCTGAAGCTTTAGGCAAATTCTTTGAGATCATATACAAGCTTTCATCCGTGTTTGGCCTCTATTTCCTAAAACTCATTTTTCCTTAAAATCATTTTAAGCCACACATTTCACTTGACTCACAATTTTTGTTTACTTTTCAACCATACATTTCATAACTTTTATCAAAATCTACTAAAAATCTAATTTTTAGCTAAACTAAACTGAGGCTTTTTTGATTTTAGCCTTAGCATTATATCGTCTGCATAAGACACATTATTTTCTTCTATCTATTTTGAGAATGCTTTGTTCCCCAAGTTCTGGTAAGTGGTGGTGTCAATATTTTTTAGCCCGGACATGGTGACCTTATAACAGCAGATTTTTGGTTAGTTATGAATGAGGTCTTAAACAAACATTTTGATTTGGTGATACCTTAAAAATGTATGGAAATCAGAATCTTGTGCCCCAAGGTTGAGTCAATCAACGTGTCGATTCTAGGAAATGAATAGCTGTAATGCTAAAACTCCATTTTCCTTTGAGTTCTTGACCAACACCATGTTTGTTACCATTCTAGGTAAAAGACTTCTTATATAAATCTGGCTTGAGATAGCTTGTGGCTTCTTCTCTAATGTCCTCTTTCAATTAATGTTATACCTATAAATCTGATTTGCTTTATGCAGACCATATCCTTGTGGATCTGGGCATTGTGAGATCTCTTAATCACAACAACCTACCTAACTCTTTTATTTAAGACATAATTTGAGGGATCAATTTGCAAGCTCAAGGAGCAACCCAAGTAGTGCTCCGTGCTACTGGGCATGCCCAACATCTTCAACTTTCAAGTCTGCTTTACTAAATTAGGCAAGATGGTTTGTCACTGCCTTTCTAGAGTGATTGTCTTTTGTTTTATTTCACTGGTCGGTTTCTTTCTAATATTGAACTTATTTATTACATGCGTATGTATACCTGACGTATCTTCGCTTGACCACCCATACATCTGCATTGTGCCTCAAGCTCACTAGTTATAATTTCCTTTCTTTAGAGACCTCCCAATCATAATCCCTATGCCTTTAGTCAACCTTATTTTCTCAAGATCTTCTATTGGTGATATTTTCACCCAAATATGCCTCTAGACAGATTGATTAGAAGTCTTACTTTTTTAACTCTGGCAACCTAATCTATAACTTGACCGCCCTTGAACTCTCCCGCTCTCTTTCAGTAGTGAATTTTACTATCAATGGTAAGTGGATACCATAATCCCGATTGCGATGAGAAGAGGCCTTTCAAGAATGGCACTGTAAGCCAATGAGTTACTGCTTAGAAATTTCCATTGTGATAACATGCTTCGAGGTTGTCACGAGGTTGAGGGGTAGTTTGATTATTCCTTTTGGGCTAATCAAATCTCCAGAAATCCTTGTAAGGGTGTTTTGACATGTCGTAGTCTTTGGGAGGCCCATCTTCTCGAAGGCATCCATGGTTAGTATATATATGGAATTTGTAGTCTATCAATATTGGTTAATGTTGTCATGTGGCATGCTGATTCCTAGCTACCATCATTTCTAAAGGTCATTATGTGTTGCACCTAAATGCATGCTCTTAGGTGTGTTATTTTTTTAATTCATAAAGCTTGGATTCATTGCGTTGCTATTTATTTGTACATACAGATTCAGGAGGTCCGCTTAAGGCTTAATGTTGATGTTACCGTTTCTCCAGATTCACTTCCTGCACCTGCTCCTAGCGAATCATTTGTTGATATGGTAAGAATCATGAGGTCAATTTTCTTCATTTCTTTTGATGTTCTTTTGTTTTTGTCAGAAACTAATTCAAAGTTTATTGTAAAATTCTTTTCTGCAGAATTTGTGTGCGAACATCTTGAAGGATATTGCGTTTCATGGATATACCACTCCTACTTCCATTCAGGCCCAAGCCATGCCAGTTGCTCTAAGTGGACGAGATCTGTTAGGTTGTGCAGAAACTGGTAGTGGCAAAACTGCTGCATTCATCATACCTATGATACAGGTTTTAGTTTTTACTTCTGCTTTGGATTTGTATCTAGATATGTAACCCTATCATGGATATTCACTTTGTTTTGTTGTTCCATTATAACTTATCATATGGCTTTTCATCCTTGTAGCATTGCCTGGCTCAGCCTCCTGTTCGGCGCGGAGATGGACCTTTGGCATTAGTATTGGCTCCTACAAGAGAGCTCGCACAACAAATAGAGAAAGAGGTGAGATCGCTGGTTTCATGTACTTTACACTTGAAAATGTTATCGATATAATATGTATTCTATTCTTTGTTCCAAGATGTGGCAGTTGAAAGACTGATGCTCCAAAAACAAGTTGGAAGGAAATGATGTGATAAATTCTGATAATACGTGTGGAGGCTTAGATTTCATGCCCAGACATTCAATATGGATTATTAACTAGAGAATCATCTTCAACTAAAGAATTTCCAAACATGATTAATATGGCTATTAAGAAAGACTAGCTTTTTCTGATATTTCCCAAAGACGTATATAGAGTTTATACACTATCCGTGATCAGAAGTATTTCACATTCACATTTTTCCTTGTTAGGTTAAGGCCTTCAGTAGATCTTTGGATTCCTTCAGAACTGCAATTGTTGTTGGTGGAACCAACATTTCTGAGCAGGTAACTAGTTTAGCTCAAATTAATACAAAAAATTTGATAACTTTGTTTCTTTTTGATATTCGAAGTTCATGGTTTGCAGCACAGCTTGATACTAGTTAAGTTGTGATTTACCATGGCATGTCATTTCTTCTTTTGCTTTGCAATTCAACCCTACTATCATCCTTAGTATTCATCTTTGTTCTGATTGCCTTCTGTTACTGGATGCCAAGACAGAGGTCTGAGCTGCGAGCTGGGGTCAATATAGTGGTTGCTACTCCTGGAAGATTTATTGATCATCTACAACAAGGAAATTCTTCTCTCTCCAGGATTTCATTTGTCGTTTTGGATGAAGCTGATAGGATGCTTGACATGGGATTTGAACTTCAGATAAGAGAGGTCATTCATGGCCGCATATTTGTTCTATAAAATAATCATATGCACATAAGTATTTTCCTCATTTATCTGTTGTATTTCAACTTATATCCTTTCTGCCTCCCTCCTTCAGTGATTTTCACTTTACTGTATCTTATATCCATCAATTGCATACATAATTGAATTGCTTTGAAATCTGAACCTTTGATTTTCTGTGCTACTGATTTTTTTCTTTTCTTTTCCTTTTTATCTTAACTCATTCTATGCTAGACCATTTAAAACTACACGACGCAAGCATATTAAGTCACGATCAGAATCCACCATTAAAATGATCTGAAGTGATAACGGGTTTTCTCAATCTTTCTATCAGTATGTATTTAGTTTTCGTTGACTTCAACTTGCTTGATTAAAGTGCATATAGGGCATCTTACAAGTTTTTTTCATTTTGGTCGCTTAGCATCCTTGTCAATCTGCAACTACGCATGTCCAATAATTCCATGGAAAATATTATTTTGGTGCTTTCTGATTCTGTTGCAGGTGATGCGAAATCTTCCAGAAAAACATCAAACTCTGCTGTTTAGTGCTACCATGCCTGTGGAGATTGAAGAGCTAGCACAGGTTTGATCTTTATTGTGATTAAAGTATTTGTTTTTTCCAATTCCATGTCAATACCAATATAAATGACTTTTTGAGTCGTTGCATTAAACTGAGACGCAATTATAAGTCTGTGAAGTATTAAATTGGAAACTATTTGTTTTGACTAAGACAATTTGATCATGTTTATATTATCTAAGTAAATTTGTTTTACATGTTTGATAAACACAACACAATACTCTCTTTTCTTCCATACGAGTAGAAGAATAATTTTGGCAATAAGGGAGTGTTTCAATGATAATGTTGCTCTGTTACTTGCATCTATGGTATGTGGATTGGCTCTATTGAGTGGATATCATGTTAGTTTCCTACATGTTCTTTTATATGCATCACTCTTTGAGAAAAACCATGCATTATGCATTTTCAGTTTGCAGTTTTAGTGATTGCTTAGAGATTGTAACTCACGCGGACTTATATTTATACTTTAAAGACAGTGAACCAGTTAAAATCATTCCTTTGAAAACTTGTCACGTGGAAATGCCATTTTTTTTCTCAAATTTTTAGGAATACTTGACAAATCCAGTTCGAGTAAAGGTGGGAAAAGTTAGTAGCCCAACTGCGAATGTGTCCCAAATATTGGAGAAAGTACCAGAAACTGAGAAGGTATGCTGCTTTTAGTATTTAAATATGAAAATAGTGTTCTTATGCAGTGATCAACTGGAACATAATCTTTTGCTTTTTAATTTTGATTGCCATTTTCCATATTTTCTTTCATTTTCCTTGTGATTGAATGCAATATATATCTTTATCTTTCCAACTTTGGATTGTCAAGATACTGATTTGCCTTATACAAATATGGTGATATAGGGCAGATAAGCCATTAGACTCCTATGATTTTAGAAACTGGGAATCTGGTGCTGTCACTGGAACAGAAGATATAAGGACCAATAGAGTTCAATATGTGGCTAAAATAGTCAGGAATCTACTTGTAAAAGTAGAGTAATGTTACCTGTACATAATGTTGTACATATTGGTTTACAGATTGATGATGTGGATAGTATTAGTTGGCTTCATTTCATTTCATTCTCTCTTCCACATCATCAATCTATAAACCAATCTGTACACAATTATGTATAAATAGCATTACTCGTAAAAGTAATAGTAATGGGAAAGTATCAAATTCTTTATATCGAAATGAAGGCCCACCAATTTGCATATATATTGGATTCATAAAGCCTATATTTGTTATGAATACATTATTTTGTTAAGACTAAATGGTTGGCCTGTGTAGTAATGGGGAAAATTATATATTTAAAGCCTGTATGTTTGATCAAAGCATGCCATGTGGGATTAAGGAGGTAATGAAACCAATCATCGTAAACAATGTCTAGTGAATAATATATTTGTTAATAAAATTAAATTAAGGAGGTAACGACCCTTTGTGTCATCACTGTATTAAAAAAGTTAAATTTAATCTTCTTGTTGAATGAAGTTATTCATTATATCGCCAGTGTTCTGAGATTGGATCTATTTACTTGTAAACTATCTGTACTTTAAGATGATCATTGCTTCTGGATAAAGCATATAGTTAACTCATGTGCCAGTCTAGATGTTCCTTGGTAATGTCTGGGATTTGACATGGTGACAACTGTTTATGAATTGAAGATGGACAGGCTTCTGGATATGCTTGTTGAAGAGGCGGCCCAATCTGAAAGAAGCGGCTACGACTTTCCCTTGACAATTGTATTCGTAGAACGAAAGGTACAAGTGATCCATGTGTACATTCGAATGTATATACATGGTGGGAAATTGTATGCAAACTTGCAAAGCATGAACCATAAATGACTATCTGTTGAAGGTTTATTCAACAGGTTGGAGCTTCAAACTTCTCATGATTTGGAAGAAAGCAATGTTATTAGATGTGTCGATATCTTTTGGCTTTTGCTGTTTTTCCCTGAAATCAGGACACTCCTGTATGCAGAAAACTATTGGAGCTGAGCTTTAATCATTATAATAGGCACAATTTTCCACAACTAAATTTGGCGTTGATATTGCCTTTATGTTTTGAAGTATACTAGAAGATGAGACCATTTGCCTGTTTTGAGTCATTTGTTTTCCTGTTCTTGTTCAACCAAAATTTAGGTTTATGGTACTGATATGAACCCTTGCTCATGGATGTCAAGTGCTGACATATTGCTTCACTCTTAGATTTGAAAGTTGCAATATCCTCTCTTTCTCTGTGTATGGACATGTCGGTGTCACACGCACAAAAGCGCACTTGCATTTTTGAACCAGATATCATGAATCTCATATCTTGTCGAATACTAAATGTGATATCATATTTTTTTCACAGGTATTTTTGAGTTCGGAACATTTCTGACAAGAATGTTGAAGTACCTGTCGGTTTCTTCTTTTGAAGTTATTTCGCCTTTACATATCATTCAGACAATTGCATATTTCTCTTCAAATGATGTAATAAAAACTTCAGCGTTCCTAGTTAGCTGATTGTTGTTGTCTTATTGCTCTAATTTCTCTTTTTGCCTATCTAATGTCGATGGTGATGTTTATTGGACAAAAATAAATAACAAAATTTCATCAGATATACGACATTACAATGGTATATGCTTTGTTGTGAATCTATTTTTGATACCCTATTTTACCACAAAATTGGCACATGTAATGTGTTATTTTGATACTCACTCCATGGATGTTATTTCGTAGTTCTGCATTATGTAAGTTTTCACATTCATATGATCTTTCAGACCAGGTGTGATGATGTAGCAGAAGCACTGATAGAGCAAGGTTTGCAAGCAGCTGCGCTTCATGGCGGTCGTAGTCAAAGTGAGAGAGAGGCTGCCCTCCGTGATTTTAGGCATGGTCCAACCAGGATACTGGTATTACTGCATTCCCCACTCCTATTTTTTTCTTCCATTGGTTAGTTTACTGATAAGTGATTTCTGTCATATCTTATATATCATTTCACATCTTGTTATGCTGTTTTGTCATTTGGTCCTTAGCGAGGCAAACTAAGCTCTATACAAGAAGCAGAGCTGCTATTTTTTATTTCCTTTTCATTTCCTTTTGTTCTTCTGTGTTATTCATGAGCACAAGGTTGGTGGGTTCATCATGATACTTCCAAAAATGAGATGACGGTTCTTGATATTATTCTGAAAGTCCCTTGGATTTAGCCTGGTTTTCAAGCTATTTTTAAACCTTTTAATTATTATGGGCAATCATTTTCTTTGATTTTCAAATGTAACAATTTGAAAGGGGACTTCTTAGGGTGTGTTGAACTAGTGCGTGCTTGCTAGTGATTTATACTATTCCTTGTGATGCATGTGATTTATTTCTTGTTTACTTATTTTTGGCCTTTTATCTTCTCAACTTTCTTCTATTCGACTTAGGCATTTTTCAGCATCAGTACATCTGTGTGCATTTTTTGGTTTTGGTTTGCAGGTTGCCACTGATGTTGCATCTCGTGGATTAGATGTCACTGGTGTTGCTCATGTTATTAACCTAGATCTTCCAAAGGTACTGCTGGCTGCAATTTGAAGTTTCTTGCTCACTGACTAGCTCCAACTTCTTGTAAATTCAGTATTGATATATACACAATGATTGTCCAACGAGAGACTATGCAATAATAAGATGCAATAATAAGATCTTGCCTCGGACAAGTCACATATTGCACATTTACCACTGGGTTGGCTTGTTCATCGCCATTTTATCAATTTTTCTTGTTTAATCTTGAAAAATGTGATCTTGCCGTTACCAGTTTTTTGTCATTCAACCTTTTGAACGTTAACAGTAAATTATTTTAAGAAACCAGTTCTGTATGCGATTAAATTCTTCTGTTTTACATGCTGAATTTATTAAAACTATGATTGAAGTATCTCATTTTTGATAATTCTGTTATGCATCAAAACTAGACCATGGAAGATTATGTACACCGAATTGGAAGGACTGGACGTGCAGGATCAACAGGCCGAGCCACATCGTTTTATACTGATCGTGATATGGTAGCCCAATTTTCATCTTGCCTTGATATATTTTTGTACACATGGATTTTCCTCCTCTTACTAATGCAGTGCTGTTCTGTAGTATTTGGTAGCACAGATAAAGAAAGCAATAGCAGATGTTGACTCTGGTAATACCTTGACATTTGCAACTGGGAAGGTATGGCTTCCGCTATTTTCATGTACAAAATCTGTTCTCTCTTTATAGAACCCTGTTCTCCCGTAGCCACCCTCTTCCCCCACCCTTCACACGGACCACCAAAAACCGACTGGAAATTGTGCTTCAATTTTAACAATTTTCTGTGTTCATTTTAGACTGCTCGAAGGAAGGAGAGGGAAGCTTCAGCTGCTCAGAAGGAAGCAAGGATTGCTATGTCAAAGGACTCAGTGATGGGACCTACTGCGATGAATGTGGAGGACAAGTATAGGCACATGATTACTTCTTCAATAATCAGAAAAGAGGGTTCAGCAGACGATGCTTGGGATGATTGATTCAAATTCCATTGACCTCTCTCACTGCTTCTGGTTCAGTTTTGATGGTTACACACAGACTCCAAGAAATTAACGTCCATCAGAAGGTGCAATTTGTGCATTTCCTTTTACCTTACCCCCAGGGACAGTTGCCAAAGGAAACATCAACACGTTCATTACTAACCCATCTCTTGTATTTTCTCCATGAGAATGAACTTTCACGAGACTGAAGCGTGCAAACCATGCAGCATGCAGTTTTTGTCTTGTACATCTACATTTCACTTCCTAGTTTTAACACCAGTTGGTGGTAGCAATGACTATTAAAGCCCTGTTTGGTAGAGATTTTTTGAGAATAGATTATGTGAAAAGTGAATTTTCTAGAGAATGTGTGCTTAAAGACTTGGAAAAAATTTTGATTTATGTGCAAAAGTATTTTATTGAGAGAATGTATAGCTGAAAACGAGTCGAGGAAAAGTAAGTGTTGGAAAATCCGGGTCAAGAGAGGCTAACTTTGCTGAATTGGAAGGTTATGCATTACAAATCGTGAATGAAGTGCTGGCTATTTGTAAAAACTCGTCATTAGGATGGTCATTTGATCTAAAAGGCTGGAAATTATCCAACTAAATCGATGATGCTCTGTTTGATATCAGATTCTCTACAAATTGCAAAGGGAACTCTCACTGGAAGTTGGAATTTTTCAGATTCCATATCATTTTTACCATTTGTACAGAAAATAGTTATGGAAATGCACCAGAAACTCACAATGGGGTGGGCCCCACTGTGTTAAAAAAAATAAAAAATGCACGGGCTGGGATGGTGTGCATTCTGGCCCATTTCTATTAGTGTGTAGTGTCAAGTGTGTTTGATTCCGTATTGCAGATACAGAAGAATATGCTTATTTTCGTAAATGAAGATAGGAAAACTGAATCTCATTCCCCTAAATGACATTTCACTAACGAGGCTGAGGATAAATAGACAGTCACAATGCAATTTCTTATAAAGAAAACAAACCCGCGGAAGCTTTTTAACATTTTAGCAAAGTAATCGAATTTCACTCTTGCTAGACTCAGCAAATGAACAAGTTGAGTAGACAAGAGTAACCATATCATGAGTTGCCAAGTACCTGTATAACGATTGTGCACTTACAGAGTTTTCAAAAATTGTAAGACCAGAAGATAGAATTTTACACAAGCCATAGAACTCGCGGAGTAGGGAGCCCAAAAAAAAAAAAAAAAAAAA
>CAIGRO010219606.1:0-23469 GCA_903798355.1 Fraxinus baroniana | reverse complement strand
AAGAGAAGTTTTACCTCCACTTCCTTTGTAGTAAAGACATGTGTCATAATTACTTCTTTGGAAGCCCAGATTCAGTACAAAAGAATCAAACCTTTTGTACCATTGCCTTGGAGCTTATTTCAAGCCATAAAGAGATTTCTTTAACAAACACACAACCTTTTTAGGGTTTCCTTTTTCAAAACCAATAGGTTGTCATCGGCTCAAAACTCGTTATATGGTTCTTGAATAATCCAATAAATTTTAAACAATTTTTTTTTGAACATCTACAATTCTACACTAATAAAAACACGACAAATACAAATTTGTGCAATGTATGTGTCAATGACTAGTGTGTGTGTGTGTGTGTGTGTGTGTGTTTATATATATATATATATATATTGAAGGTTTTTTATCTTGAAATAGTAAAATGGAAAGCATCTTCACAACAAAACCCACTATATACTAACAATCACTTATACATTCCTATAGTATATTAAAACAAAAGTTTATATAACCATATTCAAACATATTTACATTAATGTTATAAAAGTATTTACCATGTTGTTACATAAGTCATATATAAAAAACATGATTCTCAAAGTATAATAAAATGACTGTATGACCAAAACAATAGCCCTACAAAATAGCATGTCGCCATCCTTATACATCGACCCTTGAAATCGTGCAAGAGCTTCAACAGCTAGACATATCATCTATGGAGCTCTTAGCTCACCAAATTCACCTACAATGTAAGAAATATATAAGTTAATGTCCAATAAGTAAACAATCATGCATTTCATGAATATGAATATATGATACCATGCAATTTCCATTAAAAAGTATGCTAGAAATGTATCATATTCTAATATTTATTAGGGTATACTCAAGATAATTTCATTTGAAATATTGTCTTTTCATTGGACCCATGACCTAGCTAATACGCAGCACATAGAGCTCTGCATAATATCATTATCAAAACTAAAATCAACAATTAAATGACTAATATAATATCGATGTAATTGAGTGGACATTCTCTTGTGATCATCAAGGGTACATCCCCTAACTTTTCCTATAATCACTCATGAAGCATTGTACTTGAGACACCAATAACAGAATATCACAAAGGTGTATTCAAATGGACCATCATTCTGTGATCACCAAATGTACATTCCATGTCTTCTTTTGTAGTCTACCAAAATGTTTTCGACCCACGAAACCGACAAATATCACATAAGCATGTTTCAGTGCCCTAGCAGTGATTAATAAAATATCTCATAATGTAAATTCATTTCTCCAATCATGTCACGCATGCAAGATTTTCAAGCATGGACATATGTCGTATGATAAGTGTGTTTTTGCACACTTATCTAAACAAGGTTAAATATTAATTGAATGAGTGAGTTTCTACTCACAATTATGTAATTACTAATTTTGTAAATTAAAATCACCCAAGAAAATAAAACAAGGCAAAAGGAAGTGAAAATGGACCAAAAGCATACAAAAATGTGAAGTTGGGGTAAGTCAAAATTCGAGAACCAAAATATACAAAATCAAAGTTGAGAGACCTAAAACACAATTATGTTAGGGATTTTTGCTTCAAAAAAGGAGAAAGTTTGGTGCCTAGGCATCATATTACTAATTTGGGATAGAAAGGTAGATCTTATGAGCCACCTTATAGCTTCTAGGCGCCATCTTTAAATTCTGATGCTTTTTTTGCATTTATTTCTAAAATTCCATGGACTTTTTGGCAATTTTTTGGACACAAGTTAGGGCTCTTGTATTGGGATTTATCATTGAAATTAACCTAGTTTGATTAATTTCAATATTTTATTTTTAATGTTAAAATGCTAGTATTTATGTGTATCTACTCTTATATTTCATGAATTTTCATTTATGTGGCCAATGAATGATTGTGCTTAGTAGTTTGTACATTGTTTGAAAAAAGATTGTACATGTTAGACCAAATAGTAGAAACCCTAAGTTCAAGTAGGGAATAGAGATATACCCCTAATTTTAAGTGATCCATTGAGTTATTTTGACAAACGTTGAATAAAGTTGTTTAGTTTTAATCGATATAAAGATATAGTAGGTTAAACCAATCAATTATGGTTGATTTCGCTCAAAAGGGATAATTAACTAAAATTGGAAAATCAGGTCTACCATTGTGAATGAGTAATTTGTTAAATTAGCTTGTGGAAAAATTAATTAGCAGACGGTTAACCGAAACCATGAATCCCAACCACGTTTTAGTTATTTTTCCTTATTGTTAGGTTTTAAAGTTGTTGACAATCTTTTGACAAAACTATTATTGTAAAAGAGTTTTTAAAAGTTAGAGCGTTAAGTTGTTAATTAGAAGTCTTAGGGTTCGAGTATGGAATGAGGAGAAAAGACTCATCGCAATTTCGCTAGCCTATTGCCCAACTGATGCTCGGACTTTAAAAACAGAAGCTACGTCACCCTCTTTGTCGCTGGACTTTGCTCGAGCGGCACATTGTCACTTGCCTATTGCTGAGCTATCGCTCGATTGACACTATAACCTGGAAAATTGAATTCACATTTTCCAAGGTTTTTATCCGGTCCATACTACCCAAAACCTCTTCACTATATATATGCACGCCTCCATTTGAAAAAAGAGAGTTGAACATTGAGAGAAACAATCCATAATATCATTCCAAGAGTTCAACCTTCATATTGAGCTCATCATTGCATTGAAAAAACTTTAATCTCACATTAACCAAACACCAAAACATATACTTCCATAACATCTGTTAGAGCTCTAAAAATCAAGGAAGATGACCAAAATTTCTGGTTGTTGAGAACGAGGACTTCTCATTAATCCACGGAAGATAGACGAATTTAGAATGCCGAGAGTTGGTGCAAGAGCACGCAATCCAGAAGGACTTTGGTGATTATAGTTAGGAAGTCAAAAAGTACTAGAGTTAGTTGAGTCCGACAGTACTGTAAACTTATTCGTTTATAGTGGATTATTACTAGCTGGGGCCCGGAGTTTTTACCTAGTTACAGGTTTTCTCGGTCAACAATTCTCAAGTATTATTTATTTTTTAGTAATTTATTATCTGTGATAATTCAACATAGGATAGTAGTACATATGAATTCATTTGGATTAATTAATAACTGTGACTTGTTGCATTTATTAATTGGTAAATTTAAATTTCGTAAAACACCTATTCACTCCCCTTCTAGGTGTTAGTTGGGCAAACTCCGTTATTTCAAGTGGTATTAGAGTTTCATTTCAATTCCTGACTCATATTTAATCTATATGAGTCGGTCCCTTTTCGTGCCTCTATTTTTTGATGGAAGCAATTATGTATATTGGAAGGTTGTGATGAGAGCATTTCTTAAGTCTTTAGATGAGCGGATTTGGATTAGTGTGCAAAATGGTTGGACCGTCCCTTCCTCTACTGTTTTAGGTGTAGTTATCCCAATGACATTTCTCTTTGGACCAAGAATAAGCTAGCTGAGTGCAATTGGAACAGTAAAGGGCTTCATGCCACGTTTATGGTTGTGTCTACTGAAGAGTTTAGGAGAGTGTTGATGTGTGAAACTGTGAAAGAGGTTTGAGATATTTTAGAGACCACATACGAGGGAACCAAAATCGTTAAAAACTCCAGATTGCAAATGTTAACCACTAGGTTTGTAGAAATTAGAATGAAAGACGATGAATCGTTCGATGAATTCTATGTGATGCTGAATAACATAGTGAACTCTATTTCAATCTAGGTGAAAAAGTCTAAAATAGTTCGAAAAGTCTCTACATTCTTACTTGAGAGGTTTAGACCAAATATTACTGTGATTGAAGAGAGCAAGGACATAGATATAATTAAGATAGAGGAATTTGTAGGATCCTTTCAAAGTTATGAACTCACCATATCTTAACCTAAGAAGAACAAGTTTTTAACCTTGAACACTGTTATGGAAGAAAAGTATAATTTATCTGATTTGGAATCACTTAATGATGAGAAAATAACCTACTTTGTTAAGAATTTCCAAAAAAATGTTTAGAAATAAGAAGAAGACTAAAGAGAGACATAGAGGTGATTCTAGTGAGAGATCTTTCTCTGGATTTATACACTGATGTCATAAATGTCAAGGTTTTGGCGACTATAGAAGTGAGTGTCCCAATGGTAAGAGAAATCAAGGTAAAGCTATGAATGTAACTCTCACTAATGACGAGTCTAGCTCGGATAATCAAAGTAACATGTCTATACATGGGGAGAGTAGGAAATTTATGGTCTTCACTACTAGGATTAAAAGTGAATTTGATAAGGACAGTGAGAAGGTTGAAGAAGTAGATAGTGGTGAGCAAACTGATAAAGATTATGAAAATGAGGATGAGATTCGTGATGATTATCAAAAGTTATTTAATAAGAGTCTTAAGATAAAGAATGTCAATAAAGTCGTATTGAAGAAAGTTAATGAACTTGAGATGGAGAGAGAAACTTATATCTGACCTTCAGGATTCTACTAAAAATCTGAGTGAGTTGGCCGTTGAGAACGGGAAATTAGAAATCCAGGTTAAGAACCTTCTGAGCGAACTTGAAGATTCCAAGTTCAACTTCTTGCTTTCTCTAGTGGATCTTTCTAGAAAGAGACCTAAATATGTGAAATGTCATAAATGTCAAGGTTTTGGCAACTATAGAAGTGAGTGTCCCAATGGTAAGAGAAATCAGGGTAAAGCTATGAATGTAACTCTCACTAATGACGAGTCTAGCTCGGATAATCAAAGTAACATGTCTATACATGGGGAGAGTAGGAAATTTATGGTCTTCACTGCTAGGATTAAAAGTGAATTTGATAAGGACAGTGAGAAGGTTGAAGAAGTAGATAGTGGTGAGCAAACTGATAAAGATTCTGAAAATGAGGATGAGATTCGTGATGATTATCAAAAGTTATTTAATGAGAGTCTTAAGATAAAAAATGTCAATAAAGTCGTATTGAAGAAAGTTAATGAACTTGAGATGGAGAGAGAAACTTATATCTGACCTTCAGGATTCTACCAAAAATCTGAGTGAGTTGGCCGTTGAGAACGGGAAATTAGAAATCCAGGTTAAGAACCTTCTGAGCGAACTTGAAGATTCCAAGTTCAACTTCTTGCTTTCTCTAGTGGATCTNATCTGACCTTCAGGATTCTACTAAAAATCTGAGTGAGTTGGCCGTTGAGAACGGGAAATTAGAAATCCAGGTTAAGAACCTTCTGAGCGAACTTGAAGATTCCAAGTTCAACTTCTTGCTTTCTCTAGTGGATCTAAAAAACTAGACAATCTTTTGAGGTTGAACAAGCCCGCTTAAAATAAAGAAGGTCTAGGATATAATCAGACCAATCATAATATGGCTAGTACTTCCAAACCCATTATCCCTGCCACCAACTAGTCTACGTTTGTTCCTAATTATGAACTCAAGAATAAGGGTATCATATGATAGAAGCCTACTAAACAGCATAGGACTTACCAACTTAAGAATAGATATCAACAACCACATAACTTTGGACCTAGGTTCATCCATAATTGTTTCAATTGTGGTGAGTTAGGACATATATGACCTAGGTTTCATAAATTCTTGAATAGAAATTGAAATCAGAATTTCACTAAAGTTAGAAATCAGAATTTTGATAGTTAAATTAATTTCCTCAAGTGAGTCATTTAACCAAGTTGATGATATAATGGACTTGAAATAAGTCTTCCACTAGATATGTTTAGGTGAAAAAGAGTGATTTGAAATTTTTTGAAATTGATCACGAAGCACTTAAATGTAAGAACGTTTGTATATCGAATTGATTGAGCGTTTTGGATGCTTGCTTATGCTTTTTAATTGATTCATTCATTATTCTACGCATCTCAATTTTTGTTTGTTTGTTTGATTTTACTTTTTAGTTTGTTTCATTTTTTATATATATAAAAATTTAAAATAAAAAAAAAATGGGTGTTTTAAGAAATGATATTGTACTACAATGATTTACTTGAACATGTATGTTGTGACCAAATATGAGTTTAATTGATGTGATGTAGCATATTTTCCATTACTTTGTTTAGGTGTATGTCGAGTACTTAATATATGTTTCTTCATGTACCATCTGTACTGTACACACTATGATCTTGTAAGTCTTAACCACATGTGCGAGATTTGGGATGATCGTCATCTGTTGGTAAGGCGACCTTGAACATGGATTGACCTTAATTTAGTATGCCTAAACTCGAGTATATCCCCTAAAATAAAATAAAAATGTTTCATCTTATACTTTTTTTTCGAAACCAAAATTTGACTCGAGTAATTAAGTTCGAAAGGTTCTCATAACCTGATTCCATATGGTCAATTGACTTGGAGTCATCGGCTCAAAACTCGTTATATGGGTCATCTTAGTCGTTTAATTGAGAAATTCTGCACATAAGATGTGAAATATTGAAGAGAGAAATTATGAGCTTAAAAAGAAAAATATAAATTTTGTGAAAATGTAAATATGCTCAAACTCGGGGGGGAGGGAGAGGGAGGAGAATAATTTTTCATGAAAAATGAATTTCATTTAAAGGTCCTAATATGTATTATTGGTTTGACTTTCATTAGTAGAGGAATAAACTTATTTAACACTGATGTTTAGCATGTCATTTCTCTTAAATATAAGGTTTGCAGTCTTTATTACACGGAATTAGTGACACTTAACACATATGAGTCACTTGTACAATTTACTCCATTTAAACTTGAACTGAATACGTGGGATAGTTTACTGATCATTAAGTCTGCTTGTGCATGCTATTAACTACATCTTTGAGTTATTATATATTGTTGTTACCTTGTCATTTGTGACAAAAAAAGGGAGAGAGATGATGAAACATTTTAAATTTTAGTTTATTTTATAGTAAGGGGGGATTTTATTATTTTCAATGGGAGATGATATATGAATGTTTAGCTATATTAAGTTTTGATATTTAGTGATATTAATGTTTGGTTTCGATATGTTGGCTTACAACGATATTGCATCTTAATTTAGATGGTATATTGTTAAATTTATGAATAACTGTCTCAAATGCTTTTATTCCTGTTACTGTTTTACATGCTTTTACACTTGATATTTGAGTTGTTTTTAAGAAAATAGGCTGGACAAAGGAAAAGCAAGATTCAGCCGAGTCAGTTGATTTTGGATAGATTAGATTGAATTTGTTTGACTTGTAATACATGTTTTATAGTAGAGGAATAAACTTATTTAACACTGATGTTTAGCATGTCATTTCTCTTAAATATAAGGTTTGCAGTCTTTATTACACGGAATTAGTGACACTTAACACATATGAGCCACTTATACAATTTACTCCATTTAAACTTGAACTGAATACGTGGGATAGTTTACTGATCATTAAGTCTGCTTGTGCATGCTATTAACTACATCTTTGAGTTATTATACATTGTTGTTACCTTGTCATTTGTGACAAAAAAAGGGGGAGAGATGATGAAACATTTTAAATTTTAGTTTATTTTATAGCAAGGGGGGATTTTATTATTTTCAATGGGAGATGATATATGAATGTTTAGCTATATTAAGTTTTGATATTTAGTGATATTAATGTTTGGTTTTGATATGTTGGCTTACAACGATATTGCATCTTAATTTAGATGGTATGTTGTTGAATTTATGAATAACTGTCTCAAATGCTTTTATTCGTGTTACTGTTTTACATGCTTTCACACTTGATATTTGAGTTGTTTTTAAGAAAATAGGCTGGACAAAGGAAAAGCAAGATTCAGCCGAGTCAGTTGATTTTGGATAGATTAGATTGAATCACAAACTGAACATTATGTACAAAATTCGTAGAATGCCAAAAGGGAGTTTGTTAGGTTTTAAATTTGTTGGCAATCTTTTGACAAAATTATTGTTGTAAAAGAGTTTTTAAAAATTAAAGTGTCAAGTAGTTAGTTAGAAGTCCTAGAGTTCAAGTATGGAACGAAGAGAAAAAGTTACCACAATTTCGGTAGCCTATTGTCCAACTGATGCTCGAGTAGTAAAAACTGAAGTTACGTCACCCGCTTGTTGCCTGGACTTCACTCGAGCGACACATTGTCGCTCTAGCGACAGTATATCCCAGAAAAAACTAATTTACATTTTCCAAGGTTTTTATCTGGTCCATACTACCCAAAACATTTTCACTATATATATGCACGCCTCCATTCGAAAAAAGAGAGTTGAACATTGAGAGAAACAAGTGATTACTTCATTCATATCGTTCCTAGAGTTCAACCTTCATGCGTCCATCATTGCATTGAAAAACATCAACCTCACATTAATCACATACCAAAACACATACTTCCATAACAACTGTCACATTTTAGAAGATCAAGGAAGGTGACCGGAGTTTCTAGTTATTGGAGAAAGAGGAAATAGATGAATTCAGAAGGCTGGGAGTTGGAGTAGGAGAACGCAATCCAAGAGGGCTTTGGTGATTACAGTTAGGAGGTCAGAAATACTAGAGTTAGTCAAGTCTGACGGTAGTGTAAGTTGATTCGTTTATTATTGTTACTAGCTTGGGTTTGGAGTTTTTACCCAATTACTGGTTTTTTCAATTAATAATTTTCAAGTGTTATTTATTTTTCAATAATTTTTTATCTTCATAGGATAGTAGTGCATGTGAGTTTATCCGAAATTAATTAATATTTGTGACTTGTTGCATTTATTAATTGGTAGATTTAAATTCCGTACAAACACATGTTCACCCCCCTTCTAGGTGTTAGTTTGGTTGAACTCCATTATTTCACTTATTTCCCAAAATCAAATCTTATTGTGCATTTTTTTTAATTGTTAAAATTAAGTTGATTAAAGTTGTGTAATCGAAAGCAAACATCTCTCAAGGGATCGACAACTCGAACTCCAAAAGTTCACTTTATTACTTGAATGCAATCAATGCACTTGCAGTTTGCACTTTCATATCTTACATCGTACACGCACATGTAAATGCTCATAAATAGCACACTCAATCAAAATGAATACTAATATGTTTAAAAAATATATACTCAACCATCACGACCAACTTAATATATATACTAATTTCGTATCAAACTTGTGTAAAAGTCACGACAACGATCAGTAAAAATTAAAAAATATTGTCTTCTTGCATCTTAGTTGCAAATGAATTTTTACTTGTCTTTCACCTTTGTGTTTATATTTTATACTAGTTGTAATTCAATCCTCCCTCCCATTTACAGGCGTATTACCTTCTTACATCAAACATGAGATGACTAGTGAACATGTAAAAGGTTGAGATTATGTAAACTTTGAAAATGGACAAAATCTGATTTTCAATTTTTTTTGTTGTCCCGTTTAATTTCATCCATCTTTTCGTACCCTTAACTACATCCGACCATTCCCACATTTTTACCACTCATATAACATATATATTTTAAAGTAATAATGTCATAAGCTTGCCACAAGCCGCAAAAATCAGCCCCTTTAACAGAAATACCGAACTAGAGTCTCACATCGACTGTATTTGAGTTTTTATTGAATAACATGCTGTAAATAATATTCTAAACCCCCTCAAAAATTATTTCAATGTATATAAATCTTATATAAAAGCATTTATATTGATAACTAAAATTTTCCCTCAAGATATTATTCATAATCAAAGGTTGAATAACCAAAATCCAGTAACTATCCAATTTATAACGCTTCAACATAATATCAAGAATTTTCAGAGGTTCACGAAATCATAAAAGCCTGAAATATAATAAAAAATAACATCAAAACCGTGAGCACAACTCACTTGCCCAAAATTCAGTATGCCTACCTCCTTTATGGTTCCTTTGCTTTCTCGTCCACTTGAAATCACTTGGAGCCAAGTTGTAGAGGTTAATATGTAGTTTAGGAGGTATAGATAAGGTCATGAAGTGCTTGGAATCGTCAGGAATGCTTAGAAGTCAAGAAAGTGGCTTTTAAAAGACAAGTCAACAAGCATGATTTGTATCAAGCTTGTGGTGGCTACTCGAGGTAAAATCTAATTTTACACCAATCTTTGAAAGTCCAAATCAAGTTTCATTGACATATTTTAACTTCTTAAAACCTAATTTAATTGTCAACCTCACAATAATTTATAGCACTAATTCCTTAACCGTTCATTCGATTCATTAACCGATTGACACCCAATTCTTGACTCAATTCTAAAATTTGCACTTCAATATTTACTAATTCATATGATCCTTAATTATTACAATTTGATCATGTCTCTTCATGCCTAATGTCCCAAATATATAAATTATATATCTAGGATTTCGAAGGATATTGATCAAACCAAAAAATTAGGGTTGCTTACCGGTAACCTACATGGTTCCTTTAAAACTAAAAACACTTAATCAATGAATATCCTACATGAAGGTACCATTATAAGAGTGAACAATTATGAACTATCAATACAAATGCAAATTTCATGTGAATAGCATGTATTAAATGCATTATATTGGCCAAGTGCATAGTGTAAGGCGTGGGTTTTACATTTTTGGCACATTCTTATCATCAACCTTTTATTTATATGCAAATCTTGTCTTTGAGGATGTTTTCAGTCCAAAAATAACTTTCGGATGTCGTATAAATAGTCATTATATATGAAATGCAATAAATCTTACTGAAGGTTAAGTATATGAATGCAACAAAAAAATGAGGAAATAAGTGCAAAAGTAAACAAAAATGAAAACTTTCATTGTAATTGTTGGGTTTTGATACCCAATAAATTCCGTGAGATGATGTTAAACCGATATTGGATAATTTATATCGACACCTTAGCGATGGCTCGATTCAAAAATAACTGGGGGCCACTAGAAACAACTTAATTGAGTTAATGTTACTCATGGTCCAACACTCGTGGATGATCCAGGTTGTGGTTATTAGTTAGATGGTGATATATGGTGGCCCATTTAATGAAATTTGGCCCAATTGGAATGAACTAACTAGTGCTATATATATCTATCTCTTTTCAACCGTTTTGTGTGTGTTGGTTTGTAAGAAAGAGAAAAAACATGAGGTTTGTTCGAATTTGGTTCTTCTTCTTTGAGGTTCCAATTGCTACTCTATTTTCTCTTCCTTTGTGGCTTGCAAACAAATCACCAAGTGTATCATTTGTGGGTGTGTAAACTTATGTAAACCAAGTGTTAAAGTTATGGGTCGAGCCTCCTTGGTTGGTGTTCGTTTGGTTGATTAAATTGCGCTCGATTGGTGCTTTCGCTTGTAGTTTGTCTCGTCGATCTTCTCATCGTTCTTCAGCCTTTGTGGCTCCGCCTTTGGGGCTGTTAAACACCTTCCCTTTATGTCCTAAGTGGGTACAATTGAATGCAATTGAAGAGATGAATAGTTTGAAGGTTTTGGATTGATCGATTGGGTATCGATTTGGTTGGTGAACTGAGCCCAGAAAATATATTATTGTTGTAATTTTTCTCCACAATTGGTATCGAAGCCACGTTGCTGGTTGATTTTGGGCAAAAAATAGATCCAAAATCGGAAGAATTGGAGCAGAATCCAGATACAAAATTCTGTCCTGTTTCTTAAAAAAATTCGGACCTGCAAATGCCGTTTCCGGCCAAACCAACTAGTTGGACGAACGGAGACCACTGGTGGACTGTGCAGGTGGAGACGATCAGTGGTGTGTAGTTTCTCAGCGAAAGCGCGTGTGGGCGCTTTGGACTTTTTCAGGCTACGATTTCTTCTGGCAGAATATTTCTGAAGAGATTGCTAATGGTTTTGTGTTGTTAGTTTTCTCTTTCAGGTTATATGGTAGAATCTAGACGATTTTTCCCTTTGCATGTGTGAGATTCTATCATAGTTGGTTGATTCTCGCGGTTCATATAAAGTAGCAAATTCGCATCTCTCGATATTTATGGACTCAGATTGGTCTGCTATGGTATATTGGCTTATCCAAATTTAAATTTCAGCATTAACATGTCATTGTGTGGGATGACATTATGATTGGGGTTACCGTGTGGAGTAATCATTTCTTGTACTATAAATTTAGGAATTATTTGTCGTATTTGAAGTGCTGAGAAGTTGGTAATTGTTTTTGGGCACTTTAACTGTTGTTTAGTCTCTATGTGAGATTGCATTGCGTGAAAAATTAAATTTTGTTGACATACCTTCGTGTTGCATTGATTATTCTATTAGAACACCTAGACTTGACCCGTTTGAACATTTCCTTGATCTGAGATCTTAAATTTCACGAAACCTTGGGAATCTAAAATTGTGTATATTGTTGCCTTAGGATTACTCTATGTGACCTATTCGTACATTTTTTTGGTGCCTTAGAATTACTTTGTGTGACCTATTCATCTTGTCTTCAAATTTCGAAATTAGAATTTTCAATGGAAATTTTCAATTTAGCAACAAAAGATGAAGATGATTTTTGTTCAACAAAAGGTTACAAAATCAATAGATGGAAAATTTCTTCCAAATTTAACAAAAGCACAAAAGGAAAAATATGATGAACTTTCTTAAACTTCAATATTTTACACTTGTCCAACATTATTTTGAGAAAAGTTGGAAAACTTGATTTTACGAAAGAACTTTGGCAAAAGTTGTACGACTTATATTTGCTTAAATCTACTCCTAATAAATTGTATTTGAGTGAAATGTTTTTAGTTTTAAAATGGATCATTTAAACGATCATGATGACAATCTAGATGTTTTCAACAAAATTGTTCAAGATATCGTTAATTGTGATGAAAAAGTGTCTAAAACGTATAAGGCCATTGTTTCGCTGAATTCTATGTCTAACTCATATAGAGAGATTAAGAATGAAATAAAGTGTGGCAGGACATTTTAACACCCAGATTGTTATCCACTTAGATTGGGAGAAGTGATATGGTGATAGAGGATTATTCCAAAGACTTAGGATCTATAGAGGTCTACCAATTAGACACGGGTTGAATGATTAGTCTAGTGAGCACGGTAGGCGATAAGGTGAGATATGTGTTCTCGAGGTGTGAGCAACACGGAATGCGATAGGATAAATATGGTAAGATCTTTTCGTCAGGTCATTTATGCATTTGTTGCATATTTGTTGACCGTGTGCTTGATTAACTTGGTCTTAATTTGTTGTTATGTGTAAACGTGTCTTTTTTTAAAAGATCTATGTTATCTTTACGATATCTCCATCGCATGTTTATTTTCTTTTGATTGATTACTTTGATTATTTAATTCTACTTAGGTATTTGTTTGTAACCTTAGCCCTGGTGAGTATATAGAACATATATGATATGTGTTTCGGGTCCGAAACATGAGGTAAGGTCCGTGACTCCAATTTTATTGGTTGCCTTGATTATGTAAGCACTAACTTTGTGTTTTCTTTACTTACAAATTGATTGGGTATCAATGTGAAAATTAATTGTTGGTTGTGCGACCAAAGTCCTACATTGGTAAGAAGTGGAGAAGATCATGAGTTTATAAGTATGGATAATATCTCCATTGGTATAAGACCTTTTAGAGTAAAGTCAAAAACAAATTCATGAGGGTTTAGACCAAAAGTGGACAATATCATACGAATGTGGAGATATGTGGCGTCCATAGTCCTTACAAATGGTATTATAGCCAAGCCCCAGATTTAGCCATGTGGATGAATTCCTCGGAATGCCAAACGAAGGTGGTGAGCCTCGGTTTGCTCGCGATGGGATTCGTGGATGAGCTCTATTGGACATGTGGTGTGCTCCGGATGCTTCATGGACGTATTCTGACCCCAATACGGTGAAGAGGAGTTGTCCTGGATAGAGCAAGCTCTCGAGTTAGGTAGTGCTTTCCAGATGCTTCATAAAGGTGTCCGGACCCCAACACGGTGAAGATAAGAGTGGAGAATTCCGGTTGGTAGAGAGTGGACGGATGGATATCATTTGAGGGGAGGCTCGGTGGTCCTTTGTTCGAGGGAAAGATTGTTGAGTGTGCGATCAAAGTCCCACATTGGCTAGAAGTGGAGAGGATCATGAGTTTATAAGTATGGACAATATCTCCATTGGTATAATGTCTTTTGGGGTGAAGTCCAAAAGCAAATCCATGAGGGCTTAAACTCAAAGTGGACAATATCGTACCAATGTGGAGATATGTAGTGTCCATAGTATTTACAGTAATTAAAATGTGATGTGGATAAAAAAAAAAAATATACTGTGAATATAATTACTCTTTGGGTGTAATGTTCACCTACTAATAATTAACATATCCAAATCGATCAAAGATTAATCTAAAGTCCCTTAAAAATAATTTTGAAATAGTCAAGTATTTGTGGGTCTTTATTAAATCTTATCAATGGTAACCTTGTCAAGAAAAAGATCATGTAGTGCACAAACTCATTAAGGCCACTTGAAACCTAATTCCAACTTTACACTCTAAGTTCAGTATCCAAGAAAATACAGCTTCTTTGTTCCCCACAACACAAACAAAACCACCTTTTTTTTTTTATTTCAAAGCATGAGATATTGAGAAAGATATAAAGGGTCGCTTCAATCTACCCCACACCCTTCATGTACATTTGTTAAAGCAAAATTGAACGTCGGGTTCTTGATAAGGATAATAATCAAATTAGAAGAAATGTCAAATCATCTTAATCTAAAAGTAAAGCGGTTAAAATGATTGAATATATATTTTTTTTAAATATATTTATGCTCAACATGCACTCAAATGAAAACCGAATCTATTAATTCTCATTAAACCTTCATGAACCTTTTTATGCACGAATTGACATTGAGTGGGTTCCTGGTAATGGGAAATATATAAATTATTACAAATGTCAAATCAACTTAAATCAGAAAGTTAAAATGTTAAAATTGATGGGAGTTTATATATTAAATTTAATACTCGTCTTGCACTTACATGAAAAACGAATTTATTATTTCTCATCAAATATACTAGGACACTTATACTTTTCTGAATTGAGTGTTACAAGTTTGTTTACTGCTAATCAAATGTTTGCGGCAGATTTTAGTTGCGTTGCATGACTTGCCTTCATATCTTACACAAAATTCCCACTTAATTATCCTTGTATCGTAAACATTATTACTATTATTTTTTTAACAAGAGGGTTTTCTATCTTTACTAGGGATGACAAAAGATCTCGTTGACTTGGGTTCGACCTTGAAAAGCCCGATTTGGGCCCAACTCGAGACTCAGCCGAGCTCGGGCCGGCCCGTGTTGATGGCTTGATTTCAATCACATATTGATCAAGATAAAGAATTGTGGAGACTTATGATCTTTTAATTACAGTTGTCTGGTTCAAATATTGACATAGTGTCATTTATTTTGTGAACTCAAATGTACAATTTTAACTTTTGTGTCCTTAGAAGATTTGTATGTTTAGGGGTATGTAGTTTCTTTCGGGTTTCCCCCCTAAATTAACAAATCATATTATGCAATTGTCACTATTAATGTTTCATTAAAAACTCTTTACGGCATACGGCAGAACGCCTTAGAAAGCAATATTGTAAAAATGGTTCACCTTTTACAACCTGCAACGTACGCTATATAACGAAAGCCGTTTGTATCTTTTACGCTGTATAGACGTTGAATAACATTTATTTATGTAAAACAAATGTAAGAATTGAATTAAGATAGACCTCATCATATGTTATTATTGAAAGTGCAATTCAGTGTTATTATAAAAGGGACCCTATCTACCATTACACTCAAAATCATATTTCAAATATCACCCCCATCGCCACCCCCTAGGACAACACTCAATTTTTGCTTACTAAATAATATATTTATACCTTATATACAAACTCTCAAAACAACTTCTCTTGTACATTATATCGAAGAAGATGTACAAGGTATCATTCAACCGAAGGAACTATTCTGGCGAGCTTAACGTGTTCGAGGCTGAGCGGTATTTCTCCGGGGGCACCAATGAACTTCATAATACAACTTTTGCACATAAGATTATCGGAGAAGACAGGCAGTCTGTACTGAAGACTGCAAGAAGAATGAGCCTAGACGTGCCACCAACGACGATGATGATACATTCATTTCCTTTGCAAATGGAAAAGCAAATGAAAGAGAAAAAACATAAACAGCCAAGTTCTCCCGGTGGCAAACTAGCTCATTTTTTGAATTCTCTCTTCAATCAAACATCTTCAAAGAAAAAGAAATCTAAATCTTCAACACAATCTGTGAAGGAAAGTGAAGAAGAAAGCCCTGGTTACAGAAAGAAAAGAAGAAGCAGCCTTAGTTTCTTTCACACAATTACTAATACTGCTGATTCTAAGTCTATTTATTCATCTTCAAGTTCTGGTTTTCGTACACCTCCCCCAGCTTCTTATGCGTGTCATCCCACAAAAAGAAACACAGATTATGCATTTTCTGATGACAAAATCAGATTAAAAAATGGAATATTGGAGAAGAACAAGAATTCAAATCTGGGATATCCAAATAAGAGTAGAAAAAACTGTCCTGATCATCAGTTTTCGTCAGAAGAGGAAGAATTTAGAAAGATCAATGATTTTGATGATGGTGCAGATAGTGATTCAAGCTCTGACCTGTTTGATTTACCAAATCATGATTTAGATTACTACTCAAGTGGGCTACCTGTTTATGAATCAACCAATATGAACAGCATCAAGAGAGGTGCAGCAATTTCTAGCAGTACAATATAATTAATCCCATCAGTATCTGTAAAATTTGTTTTATCCTACTAATGCTTGGAAGTGAGAAAATTTGTTTGAGTTTTGTCATGATCAGTTGATAGATTCTGCTTTTTCTTCTTTGAAGTTTCCTTTTTGCTTTTTTTGCTGTATGAACAGTTTAGATTGTTTGTTTGCTTCAACTTTTCCTTCTTTTCTTTTGAAGATTCGAGGTTTTAAATCAAGAATCTCTCAACGCGTTGATTTCGTACTAAATAAATTGTGCTTCGATTAGAAGCTTTGGTTTTTGATCAGTATATGTTCTATTGGAGTGAGAAGCACAAGGCTGTCCTTAGAGAAATTGAGAATCCGTACGTGAAGACTTAAAGTTTTGATGAGATGTATAATTTAGCATAGAACCTAATACTTTGTTATAATAACATATTAACTAAGCCGTGTTTTATCAGAGTGAATTGCCTATTTGGTCACCGAACTTTCAGCCATACTTCCATGGAGTCACTGAACTTTCAAAATCACCCAAATCATCACTGAAATTTACAAAAGGTTTCCATAAAGTCACTGAACTTTAAAAATCACCACATTCATCACTGAACTTTGCAAAATATTTTCCAGTAGTCACTAATTGAATGATCTCCTAAGAAACCTTTTGTAAGGTTTAGTGATCCCGTGAAAATATTTTGCAATGTTCGGTGATGAATGTGGCGATTTTTAATGTTCAGTAACCTCGTGGAAACATTTTGCAAAGTTCAGTGACCCCTTGAAAGCATGGCTGAAAGTTCAGTAACCAAATAGGCAATTCATTCTTTTTTTTATTATAAATATTGTACTGACTGAGTTTCTATAATTCACGATCGAGTAAAAATCATATATTAGTCACAAAATTTATAACCAAATTTCATGTTAGTTACTTATATTTATTCTATTACAAGATGACCATTAAAATATGTTTGTTTGTTTCGATTTGATCCCTCATTCGGTTAATTTCTCTGAAGGATTTCCAACGTAGAAACCTCTATGTTGAAGCTAAGTCGTAATATCGTCTTCGACATCTGATATTCCATTAGAAAAATCTAGCTAGGTTACCAACACGAACGAAGTGCAAACTACAGTGACAAATTTAAAACAAATACATTTGGATGACTAGCATGAAACCTCATCATAAGTTGATTGGTCGTTCATGCTTTTATCCCAATTTCCATTTTTTTGGTATTATGGTGGAGCTAATAGAAAGCTTGTCCACAAAATCATATAGTAGGGTGATTTTTTCTGTTTCACTTGGATATTTGAACAAAATACAACCACATTTCATCCTAACATTATGTCCCGTGAATTTAAATAAAGGCCTACATGTCTTTCCTTTTTTTTTTTTCTTTTAAAAAATTGCATTCCTTCAAGAACTCCAATATTTGTTTTATTAAAGTTCAACTACCATGGTTTATATCTTCATTTGAGCATGCACGAAGGATTAGGAGAAAGCTTGTACACAACAGTATCGCTTGACGCATGACAAAAATGTGAATGATAATATAAGGTTCTTACTGGCGACATACGAACAAGTATTTCTCGAATTTCGCTCGAACACATGTGAGAAATGTTGGAATCCACATAATAATGGAAAATTGAATTATTATGTATCTAAAACTAATATAGGGTTTTCAAATCCTTAACCCATATTTTAAGAGTCAAAATGAAACCTAATCAAATCGAAATCCTAATTCAGTAGAAAATTTGAATAAAACAAAAAAAATTGCAAAAATTATAAAAACATCCTTATTGACTCAAAAAAAAAAAAATATATATATATATATGCTAAAATGCACCCCTAATGATAGAATTTAAGCCCAAAAGTTTGACGATATTGACCAAAAGCCAATGGAACAAAATTGTGTATAATCAAAAAATGCTTTCAAATTGTATTTGCTCGCGAAAATCTAACACTCTAGTTGAAAGTTATATATATTTTCATAGATCCTTCTTATTTTTCCTACTAATTTATGATTTCCTCTTTTAACAGTTTCGCATCATTGCTGACTGAAATTTTTAGTTTTCATTGCAAATTTATGTCCCCATGATTTTTGTTAGATTTTTAGTGTTGGCGATTCGGTGGATAAAAGGACTGATTTGTAATATGTTTTAAAAGTCAAGGACCTAGGGTGTAATTTGTATAAGTTGGGTTATGAGGTTTAGGATTCAAGCATAAAAAGAGGAGAAACGCAACGCCGTATTCTCGCTAGCCTATCACCTGAAAACTGCTCGAACGACAAAAATAAAATCCCCGTTGCTCGCATATCGCCCATTTCTAGCTCAAGCAAGAGGCCGTGCATATGTGTTTTTTTTTTTTATATATATATAACGAAAAGTGCATTGCTTAGAGAACACTGATATTTTTTTCAATGTAGTTCAACTACCATGGATTTATTTCTCTATTCGAGCATCCAAGGAGGAATAGGAAAACGCTTGTACACAACATTATACTGTTGATGATATTTTTAGTTTCGTTTGGGTCTTTGAGAAAATGACAACGACATCCCATAGCAAGTCCCATGGTAAATCAAAGAACACTGATATTAGAAGAACACCCATAGTAAATAATCAAAACCCTACATTTAAAAAAAAAAAAAAATGCATTCCTGAAAGAAAACGGATATTTGTTGTTGTCGATTTTACCGAGCAAATGAAATGATCGTTAACAAGTAATATAATGGTGAAAGGAGTCTCGAACCATGATGATTGGTATCTACTTATTTAATTTAATTACTAGCTCTAATTTAGAAGATATATAGTCTTCATTTACTTATATCTAATTATCAACTAAAGTCAAGCAATCAAAAATACATAAATCTTGGAGTTTAGTCAAATTATAAAAGGTACTAAGATTCCAAATCCACTATTGTTAAACTACTTTAAACCTTTATTACTCGTTATTAATCAATTATTATTTTTATGTTGATAATTGATATTTATTATATGTTAATTTTCTTTCTCGAGATAAATTAAATCTATTTTCATCTATGACCCAACTATTTCTTTATGAGGAATGCAAATAGATAAAAACATAATAAAAAACCAAAATAACAATAAATATTGCATGAAGTATGGAGGTATTTATGTCTCCTATAGGATCTAGAGTAGTTTATTATCATGTGCTAATTTATACCAATGGCTCGAAAATAATACAATTCACAATTACAAGAATTTAAACAAAATCGAATAATTATTAATCAAAGTGTTAACAAGGTCTCGTCTTTAATTCTAGTTATATATTTGAATGAGAATATATCACTTGATTTTCAAAACAGTGGATGAAAAAGAGAGAATAAATTTGCAATCACTGAATGATCTTCTTTCTTTTCCTTGCTTTGAATCCAAGAAAACCCCGTATGATTTTTTCTTCAATGAAAGAACAATTGCGTCTTGTCTCCTAAGATTTTCTATGTTGTCTCCTCCAAGAATTTTTATGTGTGATGATATGGAATCCCTCATTTTCTTCACCTAAATTTGCTCTTTATACAGTCCTCAATTTGCTTTGAAAGTCGTTCCCTTGAAAATACCAAGATTGTCCATGATTAAAAAACATAAAATTCCCTATATGAAGGATATCAAATGCAGTCAAAGAATATATTATTCCTACTCAAACCGCCCGATTTTAAACGCGCGTAACTTTCGATTCACTATTCGGAATTATGATCCATTTTTTGCATTGTGAAAAAACAGTACACCATTTGCCTTGTGGAGATTGAAAAAATCGGGTGTCGCACTAGATATCACTTAACAGTTTACGGATTACCAATTTAACGATTTTTAAGTTACCGAATGGTTGGACTTATTCGTTTTAGTTTTGACCCTATGTACGGAATCAATCAATCAAAAGAAAAAAAAGTCACTTTTAATTGTTTTTAGATGATTAAGCATGCAAATGCAATTATCCTATGTTTGAATATCATAGTAATAAGGAAAGCAATAATAAATACCGATATGATAATGGAGAAACTCCAACTCGATAAAAACTCTGGGACCAAACCAGTTCCCACCACTATAGACAATACGGATTTATAGTAAAATGCTACCTAGCTAGTCTACTAGACTTCTCGATCTAATTCTTGCAACCTCCAAGATCAACTGAACCACTAGGTCCCGATCTTCTACAATTGTCTCTTCCAAGTGAAATTCCAAGAACGCCTCATTCTTGTACTTTTCTTATGCTTGTAGTCCCATCTCTCTCAACTTCTAGCAACCTCTGAAATTCAACTGAGAAAATACATTCTTATGACCAATAGGAAGTAGGTGGTATTTCGGATTAAATGGGTTCGATATTTTTCCTAAATATGTAGTTGTATGATCTCAAGAAGAAAAGATGGAATCAATGTATGAATAGGCTCTTAGATTTTCAAAGAATAATATGAATGCGTTTAGAGAATAAGAACAATCAGCAACCACCCCTCAATTCGTGCATAGACTTGTGTATTTATAGGGGATGGTAATTAGGTTGAATGGGTCGGAAAAAATACTTCAAAACAACAAATTATGATTTTTCGGATCGACTTGTCGCTCGAGCGCGAAGCGGCGAAGGTGAGTGACGCTCGCTCGACAACAGGCGGGCAATAAGTAATCTGCTTTGCCACTTGAGTGCCAACTGGGCGATAAGCTAGCAAAAATGCAGTGTCGTGTTTCTCTTCTTTTCATAACTCAATTTGTACAAATTACATCCTAGGTCTTTGACTTTAACAACATGTTACAAATTAATCATTTTGTCTACAAAATCACTAATACTAAAAACCTAACAAACTCCCCATTTGACATTCTGTGACAAAAACTATACAATAAGTCAAGAAAAACTAAAAACAAAATCTAAATTACCCAAGATTCATCAAGCCGATGTCTCTTGTATTTTTTGTTAAACCAATTTCCTAAAATTCACAACTGAAATACCGAGTATAAAAGCATATGATACAGGAAAAAATAAAATCATTAAACACATGATACCAAGACTAGTTAGATTGAGACGTAACACTAATGTTAATCTAAACACCAACAAAAACATTAGCATCGTAAAAACCTCAAAAACTCAAACAATTAAGTCGATATGGTATGAAATGTAATACAATCAATAAATCTCTCCCTATCAATCTACTTCACCTTAGAAATTTAAATTCTCCCATTCAAAACATTTACTACTTTTAAATTCTCTCATTCAAAACATTTACTACCATTTAAAACAATTATCCCATTCAAAACCTTTACTACTTCACTTTCTCCCTTTTTGTCACAAATGACAAAGGGATCGATAATTAAAAACTTTTAACATTAACATATAATAATTCGAAAATTTAGTTGTTAGCATACACAAGTATAATCAATATATAGTAAACCTTTCCACATACTTATTTCAAGTTATCATGGAGTAAATTGTATAAGTGATCCATATGTGAAGTGTCACTAATTATTTGTAAGTAGGACTTCATACCTTAATTTTGTGAGAAATTATATGCTAAACATCACTATCGATAAGTGAATTCCCCTGCTTATGAAAGTCATACTATTTAAAGCACATTAGAACCTATAAAGAAAAAATCATTTTGTATGGATATTTTCTTTTCTTTCCATGATTTTGAGTATATTTTATTTTCACATCTTTCAATATTTTAAACTCATTCTTATTTTTCACATCTTAATTACAGACTCTTCTCCATTAAACAATTAAAATGACCCATATAGCGAGCTTTAATCCAATTAAACACATGCTTGATCACAATTTTCTGTATTTTTTATTTTTCAATTTTTTATTTTAAAACATAAATGCACCAAACACAAAAAAAAATGTCAAACACAAATAAAAAAAATTATTAATGAGTTTTCTACATAAAAAACAAATAAACAAATATGATGCATGCATAAATCAATGTCACACGATGATAACGCACGAGTATGCACCAAAAATACCTAATCAGTTAAGTAAACAAATGCTCTTACTTTTATGAGTACCATGATCTATTTCAAAATTTCTCAAATCACTTTTTTCACCCAAACTTGCCTAGTGATAGGAATATTCACAATTATATGTGTCATTAACTTGGTCAATTGATTCACCTAATTAGTAAGAAAGTCAATCTGACCAAAAAACTTCTGATTCTTATTTCTATTTAAGTTTCGATTTCCATTTCTATTTAGGAAATGACGACACCTAGGCCTTAGTGACCTAACTTACCGCAATGAAAACATGTAGGGATAAAATTATGACCAAAGTTATGAGATCGTTGATATTTATTCCTAGGTTGGTAGGTCCTTCGCTATCTAGTAGGCCTCTGTCCTACATATCATTTCTTTTTAGGTTCAGGATTAAGCACATATTTAAACTAGTCAGTAACAAGGACAAATGTGGTCTTGGACGTACTAGCAACATTATAACCATTTTTATTATATCCTAAACATCCCTTATTATCAGTAGGCTTGTCCATTCCTAGAATATTATCTAGCCTTATAGAACCACTAGAAAAGACAAGAGTTAAGACTTGAAATACTTTCGATTGCTCAGAAGATTTTTAACATGAATTTCTAAGGTTTCCTTTTCAATTGTCACTTCATTAGCTCTCCTAGAGTCTTCTCAAGCTCATTAGTGAGATTCATAACCCAAGTATCTAAAGATTCATTCATAGATTTTAAACCACTTAGGGTTGTCGTAGATTCTTGAATGTAGGCTACGAGTTTTTCTTTCTCCGATTCAAGTTATGTGACTCCCTACTTAAGACTTTATTTTTAGTTAGAATCTTAATGTTCTCCTCATATATTCTATCATAAATCTCATAAATATCTCTCACATTCAGAATCTTCTTCTGAATTCTCACTACTTATGCTATCAGCCTTTTCACTTCTGACGTCGGGCAGAATAGCGAT